>JACYXH010000770.1:0-55000 GCA_026745465.1 Lota lota
TGTTTGTTTGGTGCTGCGTCCAGATGGCCAGAATGTGCTCATTACATCCCGTCCGCATGTTGCCTGGACCATCGCAACAATACGGATATCGGCATAAAGAACCGTCTGAAGGACGCCAAACCGCACTCCTCCGGCGGCGAGGGAAAGCTTCAGAGCCGTGGTTTCCTGGTGAGGCGGGCCCTTTGAAACGGGACACTTGAAGGATCAGGGCTGTGCTAAAAGGGAGGCTTCATCCAGTGGGACCGAGAAGACATTAAACTAAGCTCGTGAAGAAATGCTATACGTGGAACAAGAGAGCTAATGTGGCGTGGCGGCGGCGACAGACTAAACGGCGTGCTCGCTGCGATGGACGGGCTTGTTATCAGCTCACCAGGGAACGCCCGCTCAGCCCCGGTTAACACGCTGCCTCCATGTGGACGCCTCCCAGCCCAGGATTACTCCCTCGTCCTCCTCCTAGCGCCTTCACCAGGAAGTCAGACTGACGTGCCTCTCTCAGCGCTGGCCCATCTGAGATACCACGACCTTGAACCCTGAACCCTCCTCCTCCTCCTCCTCCTCTCCTCCTCCTCCACCTCTCCTCCTCCTTCTCTCCTCTTCATCATCCCCTCCTCCTCCTCCTCTCCTCCTCCTCCACCTCTCCTCCTCCTTCTCTCCTCTTCATCATCTCCTCCTCCTCTCCCTCCTCCTCCTCTCCTCCTCCTCTACCTCTCCTCCTCCTCCTTCTCCTCCCCTCCTCTTCCTCTTCCTTTCCTCTCCTCCTCCCCTTCCTTCTCCTCCCCCCCTCCTCCTCCTCCTGACCCTGGAGCTGGTCCTGGGAGCGGCTGAGTACATATACACGCGATGAGATGTGTTTGACGTGGTGGGGTCTGGGGAGGTGGGGCGGGTAGGGAGGTGGGGGAGATTGGAGAGGTGAGAGCAGAGGGAGGGGGGAGGTGTGGGGGGAGGTTGTAGGAGAGGGAGGGGGGAGGTGAGGAGGTGTGGGGGGAGGTGGTAGGAGAGGGAGGGGGGAGGTGGGGAGGTGTGGGGGGAGGTGGTAGGAGAGGGAGGGGGAGGTGGGGGAGGGGAGGATGTGATGTTGAATCAGATCGAGGATGATGGGAGAGGCAAACAGAGCCAGCTCCGAGACGTTAGCTGGCTAAGTGTTTGGAAACGGAAAGAATAACAAACCCATGAATCTCTCTCTCTGATTGGACGTTCCGCTGGTTTGAACCCTCGGTCAGAGTGGATGAATTGTGCGTTGTTGTGGGTTTAAGATGTACTTGTACCTCAACATTCCCCTGATTCCACTTTGGCATGAACTCAGGCCATATTTCAATATGCTGCCCTCGCCCTGTCACACACACACATACTGACACACACACACACACACACACACACACACACACATACTGACACACACACGTACTGACACACACACGTACTGACACACACACACACTGACACACACGTACTAACACACACACATACTGACACACACACACATACTGACACACACACACATACTGACACACACACATACTGACACACACGTACTGACACACACACGTACTGACACACACACACACTGACACACACGTACTGACACACACACACAGTTGTACTGACACACACATACTGACAGACACACACGTACTGACACACACATACTGACAGACACACACGTACTGACACACACGTACTGACAGACAGACACACACACACATACGTACTGACAGAAACACACACACACAGTTGTACTGACACACACACACGCTGTCTTCCAGGTTGACCGACAGACGAGGGGAGTGAACTTCTGACCCCTCCCTGGGGTGAGGGGGGGGGGGTCTGAACCACCTCAGACGGCTTGGCCCTCTCTCTCTCTCTCTCTCTCTCTCTCTCTCTCTCTCTCTCTCTCTCTCTCTCTCTCTCTCTCTCTCTCTCTCTCTCTCTCTCTCTCTCTCTCTCTCTATCTCTCTCTCTCTCTCTCTCTCTCAAAAATCAGTTAAGGAAAATTATTTCTCTTGTATTCTTTTGTATAAATTATTTTATTTCCTTTTTATTCTAAATTGTAGGAAGCACTTCATGTGGCTAAAAGCATCGGTTGCATTTGAATACTCTGAATTTGTCCGTTTGTACATTTAAAATGTGCGCATTTTACATGTGTATATTTATACACAGGACTATTTATACATGTGTGTGTATTTATACACAGGAGTATTTATACATGTGTGTGTATTTATACATGTGAGTTTACATTTTTGTAATTCCACTCAGTCTATATGGACCATATTTAGGCTTTATTTTATCACACATTAATAGATGTTGCACATTGACAAATCCAAGTGAAATTTTTAAGAATGTCCATTTGTAGTCTGTAACATGTTACATAAATCCAGACAAAATGGAAACAAACTAAAACTAACTTTTTAACAGCTATGAATATAAATTCCAAATTGACTTGAATTGCTTAAACTAATGTGAACAAACTAATACACAATGTATATTAGGCGATATATTTTGTTACTATAAATAGTAACAATATTTTACCAATTAAGTACAATTGCAAGTGCAATACACAAATCATAAATGCATTAGCCTACGTCTGAATGATTGTAAAGACCGTATTAAATAGCATATTGAAAAATAATTTTTTCCTTTTGTTAATAATATAGAATATGACATTAGAATTATATATTATAATTAAATTAACCAAAATATTTTAAATGAATGTACTATAATATTAAAATGTATTATTTAAATGCAGTATTTAATTGTAACTGTAAGAAATACTACAATGCTATTCTATTAAATATTGTCACAAGTCACTTGTTAAAAATAAACGCTTCTATAAAGATGTATAATTTATATTTATACGTGAGGCATTTCCCGGATAACGATTTAATTGATGACTTCTCAGCTGAGGAAAACAGCAGTAGGAGGCGCTTAATGCGTTGTTGTTTCATGAGGAATGGTTGCGCTTGCTGCGGTGTTAATTGATGACGTGATGTATCACTTTAACACCACATATGAACGGAGGCGCGCGACATCATCCTTCTCTAATTGCGACGTCGTTTACTGCTGACGAGGCAATTAACAGCTCCGACAGCATTCAAATTAACACAGGCCTACACTCTTTATATAGATACATATACTAGGAGGTATTTTACCCAACTTTGACCTGTCACATTCTGAGGAGACAGGGAAGAACCCCCCCCACCCCCCGCAGCACCAGAGAATAAACACGACATAAAGAATAGCAGTCATTTCAATATATAAATAAATATTACAAACACTTGCATTGGGTTCTTTGGTAGGATTAGAGCTGTGTGTGTAGACTGTATTTCTATATGGGATGGAGGCCGGTGTTTCTCTGCGTGTGTGCATGCGCGCGTGTGCGTGTGCAGGGTTGTGTGTCGTGCACCACACGGTTGTCAAGGTCACAGCACCCCCTGCTGGCCGCGTATGCCTGCTCAGCACACTATACACACACACACACACACACACACACACACACACGCAGACACACACACACACACGCAGACACACACACACACGCAGACACACACACGCAGACACACACACACACATACACACACACACACACACGCAGACACACACACGCAGACACACGCACACAAGATGTTTGTTGTATTATTGTTAATTGTACAGCCAACACATTCCTCGCCAGAGAGGAATGCTGTACGTAAAATGACATGATATTAATGTTAGTATATTTATACATAAACACATTTACATTCTTCTATAAATTAAATAAGACAACAACTTCAGTTTTATAGAAGGAAGGTGGTGGTGGAGGAGGAGGTGATGGTGATTTTATTAATGATGATAGCGGAGGTTCTAGCTCCATCAGACCTAATGAGAGAATCTGCTGCAGTAAAGATCAAGTCATCACAGAGAGAGAGAGAGAGAGAGAGAGGGAGAGAAAGAGAGAGAGAGAGAGAGAGAGGGAGGGAGGGAGAGAGAGAGAGGGAGACAGACAGAGACAGAGAGAGAGACAGAGAGAGACAGAGACAGAGAGATAGTAGATGTATTCTGGGTGTCTGTTGTGAACCGTGTTGTCCCTTTCAAAATAAAATAAAACTTTGTGTATTCGTGTGAAGACCAAGTCTTAGGTCTCTTTTGTCATGAAACAGACAACAAAATAGGAGATGTCTGCGCATAAAAGACAAGGTATATCCAAAGGCAAATATTGTCCTTTGTTTTGAACACAGTGCTTCACAGTATGTTTTATTTTGAAAGGACCCCAGGGGTCCAGTGAAGGTTCTGGACCATGAGAGCAGGTGTCTCCTCCTCTGACAGGCCTGTAATTGGCTCAGTCTCACGACCCCTGACATATGACATCACCAGGAGACCTTGTGTGTGTGTGTGTGTGTGTGTGTGTGTGTGTGTGTGTGTGTGTGTGTGTGTGTGTGTGTGTGTGTGTGTGTGTGTGTGTGTGTGTGTGTGTGTGTGTGTGTGTGTGTGTGTGTGTGTGTGTGTGTGTGTGTGTGTGTGTGTGTGTGTGTGTGTGTGTGTGTGTGTGTGGCCAAAGCTCTCTCCCCTCCAACTCCCTTCACCGACTCAGTCAGCCATTTTGGCTCCAGAGCCGCGAGCACTTTCCATGCTAGCCTTATGTTCACCATGTTAAGTTTATGCTACATTATTGTTTCCCATGCTAGCTTCATGTTCCTAATGCTAGGTTTATGCTCTTCATGCTAGCTTTAAGTTCCTAATGCTAGGTTTATGCTCTCCACGCTAGCTTTAAGTTCCTAATGCTGGGTTTATGCTCTCCAAGCTAGCTTTAAGTTCCTAATGCTAGGTTTATGCTCTTCATGCTAGCTTTAAGTTCCTGATGCTAGGTTTATGCTCTCCAAGCTAGCTTTAAGTTCCTGATGCTAGGTTTATGCTCTTCATGCTAGCTTTAAGTTCCTGATGCTAGGTTTATGCTCTCCAAGCTAGCTTTAAGTTCCTGATGCTAGGTTTATGCTCTCCACGCTAGCTTTACTGCTAGGTATATGCTCTCCACGCTAGCTTTAATGCTAGGTTTATGCTCTCCACGCTAGCTTTAATGCTAGGTTTATGCTCTCCACGCTAGCTTTAATGCTAGGTTTATCCTACTCGCTGGATGATCCTCGGAGCTCCACTGGCTGCACTGCGTTAACGGCTGGATTAATGGGGTGGCAAGAGGGGCCGTAAATTGATATTATAACCGCTGAACATACTCGCCAGGACAATTAAGATAACACAACCCGCGGAGCAGGCCATGAATCGCCGCGGTTAAGAGCGATGGATGTCTTAAAACCGCACACGCCCTTGAGGCTGCTCGCGGCCGTTTCCAGGGATACGAGCGGCTGTTAAACGCGAGCGGCGAACGAGAGTTTGCTCGGCGGAGAGGGGGAGACGGAGGACGGGCTCTGAGAGCTTTTCAAAATAACATAAATGTGATCTGTAAAGACGTCAGGGAATGTTAAAGCGAGGAAGACATTAGCATGATTTGAAATTAGTGGACTAATTTCATATCATGCACTGATCATGGAAAACATGGCACGATTCAATTTTGAATATATTTACAAAATCTAAATCACTTAATCCTAACTTCCTGTTGTGATGGAGTCACTTAGTCCCAGTGGGCGGGATTAACATTCTGACCAATGGGTTGGGATGAACGACAGCTACAGCCAATCAAAGCCTCGTGCCTCTTCTTTGTCCCGCCCTAATGTCCAATTCTACTTGGAATACTTCCAGAAACCCTCCCAGATCTCCAGATTCCACACCGTTCGTAACGGCACTCAACGAGGCTGCCCGCTGCCGTTGTAATATTCATCAGATATTCCTAACGTTTCATTTCCGCCCGAGCTGAAACGTTATCTGTCACCGTCTGGGGGATAATTCCTCGTGTTATGACAGCACCCATGGGCTCGTCCGCAGCGCTGACATTTCCAACACAATTACCGTCCCCGCGCCGTCCAAAGGTCGCGCAGACGAACACACTGCTGTCATTAAG
The DNA here is from genome assembly GCA_026745465.1 of Lota lota. NCBI lineage: Eukaryota > Metazoa > Chordata > Actinopteri > Gadiformes > Lotidae > Lota > Lota lota. The sequence goes on from JACYXH010000770.1 coordinate 5,984, forward strand.
GGCGCGCGTGCTCGTCCCTCGATGAGGCTGACGGGAGTTGAACGTCACGCACGCTTGACACGCTGTGACCTCAGCCGCCGGGGGCGTTACCCGAGCGTCAGTTAGCTTTTCCTTGCATATTATTTATAGGCCTATATGTATGTATTACTTTTTTTTAATTGTTTTCCCTTGCGTTCGTTTTTGTTACTTTAGTATTGCATCGATATTGTCATTATAATGATTACATTTTTCGTGTTTTTTATTTTTGTGGGAGAATATTATTTGTATTGAAGTGGTAAAAATAACAACCTATGTAATATTATTATGAGTATTATGATGGCCCTCATCGTTATAATCTCTGCGATGGGAAGATGCATTGTGTTTCTTCTGATGGTTTTTATTTCCATAAAATATTCAGAGATAATTCTGTTGGTCTGGCAATGCTTGTCACCTTCATCTGTCAACATCTTTTAATAACCACACACGTACACACACACACACACACACACACACACACACACACACACACACGCACGCACACACTCCTGTATCCGCCCTCCATTCTTTTAATAAGAGTGAAAAATGACGATTCGTGTGTGTGTTTTAGTGTGTGTGTGTGTGTGTGTGTGTGTGTTTGTTTTAGTGTGTGTGTGTGTGTTTGTTTTAGTGTGTGTGTGTGTGTTTTTGTTTTAGTGTGTGTGTGTGTGTGTTGTGTGTGTGTGTGTGTGTGTGTGTGTGTGTGTGTGTGTGTGTGTGTGTGTGTGTGTGTGTGTGTAATGAAGATAAAAAGTGGTTCTTCGGGTCTTAATGAAGACACATGTCCACATCTCCTTGTGCGGCGCTAATTAGCAGCATGGCTACGTTAACACGGTGAACCATTCACTCGCTCATAACGCAGGACTACAGAAACCCATCCTGGAGACACTCCCCCCCCCCCTGCCATGCAGCTATAACCACACTCACCCCCCCCCCCCACCATGCAGCTATAACCACACTCACCCCCCCCCCCCCCCCCCACCATGCAGCTATAACCACACTCACCCCCCCCCCCCCACCATGCAGCTATAACCACACTCACGCCCCCCCCCCCCCCCCACCATGCAGCTATAACCACACTCACCCCCCCCCCACCCCCACCATGCAGCTATAACCACACTCACCCCCCCCCCCCCCCGCCATGCAGCTATAACCACACTCACCCCCCCCCCACCATGCAGCTATAACCCCACTCACCCCCCCCCCCCACCATGCAGCTATAACCCCACTCACCCCCCCCCCCCCCCGCCATGCAGCTATAACCACACTCACCGCCCCCCCCCCCCCCCCCCCCCCCCCCGCCATGCAGCTATAACCACACTCACCCCCCCCCCCCCCACCATGCAGCTATAACCACACTCACCCCCCCCCCCCCCCCCACCATGCAGCTATAACCACACCCACCCCCCCCCCCCCGCCATGCAGCTATAACCACACTCACCCCCCCCCCCCCCCCCACCATGCAGCTATAACCACACACTCACCCCCCCCCCCCCCCCGCCATGCAGCTATAACCACACTCACCCCCCCCCCCACCATGCAGCTATAACCACACTCCCCCCCCCCCCCGCCATGCAGCTATAACCACACTCACCCCCCCCCCCCCCCGCCATGCAGCTATAACCACACTCACCCCCCCCCCCCCCCCCCCCGCCATGCAGCTATAACCACACTCACCCCCCCCCCCCCGCCATGCAGCTATAACCACACTCACCCCCCCCCCCCCCACATGCAGCTATAACCACCCTCCCCCCCCCCCCCCCCCGCCATGCAGCTATAACCACACTCACCCCCCCCCCCCCCCCGCCATGCAGCTATAACCACACTCACCCCCCCCCCCACCATGCAGCTATAACCACACTCACCCCCCCCCCCCCCCCCGCCATGCAGCTATAACCACACTCACCCCCCCCCCCCCCCCCGCCATGCAGCTATAACCACACTCAACCCCCCCCCCCCCCCCCCGCCATGCAGCTATAACCACACTCACCCCCCCCCCCCCCCCCCGCCATGCAGCTAAAAACCACACTCACGCCCCCCCCCCCCCCCCCGCCATGCAGCTATAACCACACTCACAACCCCCCCCCCCCCCCACATGCAGCTATAACCACACTCACCCCCCCCCCCCCCCCCCCGCCATGCAGCTATAACCACCCCCCCCCCCCCCCCCGCCATGCAGCTATAACCACACTCACTCACGCCCCCCCCCCCCCCCCCCGCCATGCAGCTATACCACCTCACACTCACGCCCCCCCCCCCCCACCCGCCATGCAGCTATAACCACACTCACCCCCCCCCCCCCCCCCCCCCCGCCATGCAGCTATAACCACACTCACCCCCCCCCCCCCACCATGCAGCTATAACCACACTCACCCCCCCCCCCCCCCCCCCCCCGCCATGCAGCTATAACCACACTCATGTGTGTGTGTTTTTGTTTTAGTGTGTGTGTGCGCCCCCCCCCCCCACCCCCACCGCACCCATTGGCAGCTTTATAACCACACTCACGCCCCCCCCCCCCCCCCCATGCAGCTATAACCACCCCAGCCCCCCCCCCACCCCCCCCCCCCGCCCCCCCCCCCCCCGCCATGCAGCTATAACCACACTCACGCCCCCCCCCCCCCCCGCCATGCAGCTATAACCACCACACCCCCCCCCCCCCCCCCCCGCCATGCAGCTATAACCACACGGTCACCCCCACACCCCCCCCCCCCCCATGCAGCTATAACCACACTCACCCCCCCCCCCCCCCCCCGCCATGCAGCTATAACCACACTCACGCCCCCCCCCCCCCCGCCATGCAGCTATAACCACACTCACGCCCCCCCCCCCCCCCCGCCATGCAGCTATAACCACACTCACCCCCCCCCCCCCCCCCGCCATGCAGCTATAACCACACTCACCCCCCCCCCCCCCCCCCCCGCCATGCAGCTATAACCACACTCACCCCCCCCCCCCCCCCCCCGCCCCCCAACCTGCCCCCCCCCCCCCCCCCCCCCCCCCGCCATGCAGCTATAACCACACTCACGCCCCCCCCCCCCCCCCGCCATGCAGCTATAACCACACTCACCCCCCCCCCCCCCCGCCATGCAGCTATAACCACACTCACGCCCCCCCCCCCCCCGCCATGCAGCTATAACCACACTCACGCCCCCCCCCCCCCCCCCCCCGCCTATGCAGCTATAACACCCCCCCCCCACCCCCCCCCCCACCCCCATGCAGCTATAACCACACTCACCCCCCCCCCCCCCCCCCCGAACCACACTCACCGCCCCCCCCCCCCCCCCCATGCAGCTATAACCACCTCACCCCCCCCCCCCCACCCCCCCCCCCCCCCCCCATGCAGCTATAACCACACTCACCCCACCCCCCCCCCCCGCCATGCAGCTATAACCACACTCACGCCCCCCCCCCCCCCCGCCATGCAGCTATAACCACACTCACGCCCCCCCCCCCCCCGCCATGCAGCTATAACCACACTCACGCCCCCACCCCCCCCCCCCCCCCCCCCCCCCCCCCCCCCCCCCCTCCCCCCCCCCCCCCCCCCCTATAACCCCCCCCCCCCCCCACCATGCAGCTATAACCACACTCACCCCCCCCCCCCCCCGCCATGCAGCTATAACCACACTCACCCCCCCCCCCCCCCCCGCCATGCAGCTATAACCACACTCACCCCCCCCCCCCCGCCATGCAGCTATAACCACACTCACCCCCCCCCCCCCACCATGCAGCTATAACCCCACTCACGCCCCCCCCCCCCCCCCCCCCCACCCCCCCCCCTCCCCGCCCCCCCCCCCCCCCCCCCCCCCCGCCATGCAGCTATAACCACACTCACGCCCCCCCCCCCCCCCCCGCCATGCAGCTATAACCACACTCACAGTCCCCCCCCCCCCCCCCCGCCATGCAGCTATAACCACACACTCACGCCCCCCCCCCCCCCCCCCCGCCATGCAGCTAACCACACCACGCCCCCCCCCCCCCCGCCATGCAGCTATAACCACACTCACCCCCCCCCCCCCCCCGCCATGCAGCTATAACCACACTCACGCCCCCCCCCCCCCCCGCCATGCAGCTTAACCACACTCACCCCCCCCCCCCCCCCCCCGCCATGCAGCTATAACCACACTCACGCCCCCCCCCCCCCCCCCGCCATGCAGCTATAACCACACTCACGCCCCCCCCCCCCCCGCCATGCAGCTATAACCACACTCACCCCCCCCCCCCCCCCCGCCATGCAGCTATAACCACACTCACTTACGCTATGGCTTAGCATTCAGCACCAGCGCTATGGGTTAGCATTAAACAGCAGCGCTATGGGTTAGCATTCAGCACCAGCGCTATGGGTTAGCATTAAACAGCAGCGCTATGGGTTAGCATTCAACAGCAGCGCTAAGGGTTAGCATTAAACAGCAGCGCTAAGGGTTAGCATTAAACAGCAGCGCTATGGGTTAGCATTCAACAGCAGCGCTATGGGTTAGCATTCAACAGCAGCGCTAAGGGTTTGCATTAAACAGCAGCGCTAAGGGTTAGCATTAAACAGCAGCGCTATGGGTTAGCATTCAACAGCAGCGCTAAGGGTTAGCAACGCTACGAATGCCCAGGTCCTCCCAGTCCAACAGCAGCTCTAACACCAGCTGCTGTTAGAGCTATAATGTTATGCATAGAATATGTTATCATGTAGAATATATGATAACATTATAATACAGAATGTATAACATTGCAATATATTCTACATTATAACGTACTATTCTATATTATAACAATATTATATAGAATAAATTATAACATTATAAAATATACATTATAGTATATGTATTATAATATTATATTCTATATATTATAACTATCTATATATCTAACATAATATAGAATCTATTCTAATGTTAATATAAAATTGATGGATCTGTGTTAAGCTAGCTGTTGGTCAGCTTTGGTCTGTAGCACCACACACACACACACACACACACACACACACACACACACACACACACACACACACACACACACACACACACACACACACACACACACACACACACACACACACACACACACACACACACACACACACACACACACACACCCTCTCCACGGCAGAGAGACAGGAAGCCCTGCCAAACGGACGATTGATCTGGTATTTATCTGAGCGGGGGGGGGGAGAGGGGGGGGGGGGGGTGGAGCTACAGCTCTGGTCGTCCATGTTTCAATCTGTTGCTGTTTAAATTCCACTCAGCCAATCAGACGAGAGCAGTCTGGTGAAGCCAGGAGGACAGGGGATATATATGTGTGTTTGTGGGGGGGGGGTGTGTGTGTGTGTGTGTGTGTGTGTGTGTGTGTGTGTCACCTGTCAGGACTTGATTAACGAGACCCTTTGGCCTCCCGTCACTCAGACAGACCATCCATCTTCATCACACGTACGCACGCACACGCACACACACACACACACACACACACGCACGCACGCACGCACGCACGCACACACACACAAACACACAAAGGCACAAGTGACCCCTCACACGGGGGGGGGGGGGGGGGGGGGGGGGGGGGGGGGGGGGGGGGGGGGCTGTGCGTGTGTGTGCGTGTGTGTGCCTGCGTGCGTTTGCGTGTGTACGTATGAAACAACTACATGTTTGATCTTTCTTGCTCTATCGTTTTAGTTGGAGTCTTTTCTTCAGGATCTTCCAGTTCACGAGAACACACCCGACAATGTTCCACCAACACGGCTGCTTCAGGACCTCTGAGTGGTGCTGCCGCTTCTCCTGGTATTAGTACTGCTCTCCTACTACTACTACTACTACTATTTCTGTAACCGCCCAACAAGCCAAGCATGTCCCTAGAAACCACGGCAACCTCCCGGCAGCCAATCAGGGCAGCCCCGGTCACACAAGCACCGACCAATCAGAGCGGCTGGTGGTTTAATTAGGGAATAATAAAGGAACATTCATCATTCAATTAGGAGGCTGTCAGCAACACCCATAAGGGAGGAGGAGGGCGAGGGAGGGGGAGGGAGAGAGAAGGGGGAAACGGGAGAGAGATTGAGGGAGTGAGAGGAAGAGAGTTAAAGGGAGAGAGGGAGATGGAGGGAGAAAGAGAGGGGAGAGAGGAAGACAGGAAGAAGGAGGAAGAGTGAGAAAGAGACAATTAAACATCATTACAAGACATAAAAAATGAGGATAGTAAAAACTGAGCCAAATGAGATGGAGGAGAGGGAAGGGAAAAAAGAGAAAGGGAGAGAGAGAGAGCAGCAAACAGAGCTAGACTCAAGAAAGAAGAGAAGCTGTGTGTGTGCATGTGTGTGGTGAGCGGATCGTACGCACTGAACAACTACGCTTTGATCACAGCAGATCACATCAGTGGAGTCTTTTCGTCTGTGCTGAGAATACGTCGCGAATCCCCACCAAGCGGCTGCTTCAGGAGCTCTGGGGTGTGTTGTGGTGTATGGTGGTACTGGTGTGTTGTGTGATGTGTCAGGAGACGAAGCAACGCAGTTTGTCCTTCCAGAATCCCAGTTTCGCAACTCAGGACAGACATCCCGAGACCATCACGGCACCCCGCGGTCACACAGACACAGACCTCTGAGGATATGCGTCGCTTGCACAGTGTGCTCCTGCATGTGACATACATACTCCACTAGGCTATTTGTCATCCCATCACCGCACAGCCACTGTCCTTGTAGGGAGGCCTCACCTCGAGGCAGACGGGATCATCTTGCTCCGCGTAGTCACCAACACCGTCCCAGAGCGGGTGGGAATAATAAGTCATCTCAGGAGAGCTCCAGCTCGGGAGGAGGAGGGGCGTGGAAGAGCGGAGAAAGAAGAGGGCAAGAGAGAGGAAGACAGTGGTGAAAGTGGAGCGGATGTGAAGAGAAAAGACCGATTCCACCATTACAGGCAAAGATGGATAGAGTTGACTGATGTTCCAAATGTGTGAGGGAGAGAGGACAAGAGAAAGGAGCGAGAGAGAAAGGCGAAAAGAAAGAATGAGAACAGAAGAGAATGAATGGAGGAGAGAAGAAAAAAGAGATACACAGAAGAACAGATGCTCCGATCAGGCTACCAAGCCGCAGACATAATTCGAGTCAATGCTCGATGGAGACACGATGAGATCGCCAATCCCAGCGCAGCGATGAGACCAGTCGCACAGCACACGACACATCTCACATGCGATCCAATCCAACCACAACACCCACTGAATCCTCACCGCTACCGTCCCGCCTCCTCCGCATCCGGAGCGCCCTCCGCGAACTCCTCATCAGGAGCCAGGTGCCTCTAGAACTCCTCACCGCCTTCGTCTAAGACCCGCCAGGTGACAGACGGCAGTTTGTCCCGGGTGTTGACTCCCTCGCATAGGCCCGTTCTGCACCACGTTGACATGATCACGGCACCCCCGCGGCACAAAAGTGCCGCTCTCTCTGAAAACAGCACAACAGATAACGAAATCATAAACAACAACACATCCTCTCTCCGTCTTTTCTTCCTTTCATCTTTCTCATCCTCAGCCAGCTTCACAACCCCCTTTCTCACCCAACACACACACAACACACACAAACATCCCCACTCCACCACAGACCCATGCCAAGCAAGAGAATCCCTGATAAATTAATATATCAACTACAATACATATCATACCACATGCTGTGTAGTGTCATGTGTGCGTGTGTGTGCAGTGCGTGCCGTGCATGTGTGTGTGTGCTGTGTGTGTGCTGTGTGTGTGTGTGTGTGTGTGTGTGTGTGTGTGCTGCTGTGTGTGTGTGTGTGTGTGTGTGTGTGTGTGTGTGTGCGCGTGTGCATGTGTGTGCTGTGTGTGCGTGTGTGTGCTGTGTGTGCGTGTGTGTGCTGTGTGTGTGTGTGCGTGTGCTGCATGTGTGTGCTGTGTGTGCGTGTGTGTGTGTGTGTGTGTGTGTGTGTGTGTGTGTGTGTGTTGTGTGTGTGTGCGTGTGCGTGTGCTGTGTGTGTGTGCGCGTGTGCGCGTGTGCGTGTTGTGTGTGCGTGTGCTGTGTGCGCGTGTGTGTGCGTGTGTGTGCGGTTTAATGAGGGTCATTAATTAGACATGAATTCAGCTGACGTGTGCGGCGGTTAAAAGTTGCTGCCTTACAAAGTTCTCTCTAACGGCGGCCATCTTTCTGTCTGTGCTGTCGCCAGCGCCCGTTTCCTGTCTGGGAACGCTGTCCACGGCCACCTGACTAGCTCCTCCCCTAATGAGAGAAGATGAAGGGTCAAGGGTCAAACGGGAGGAGGATGCTGCAACATGAACTCTGACCTCATGGGAAACACACACACCGTACAGTAAGGGGGGGGAGGGGGGAGGAGGAGGAGGAGGAGGAGGAGGAGGAGGGGTCCACTTCCTCTGTCAGACATCAAACGGGGGGCTTGGCTGTGGATCGCACGCGCGGGCGTCCCCAGAGATCGCCTGATTGAAACCTGGCAACAGGACCCAACAGCTGCTTCAAACAAAAGACATCTGCATATCTCCCATCGCTTTTCCATAAATTACCCGGCGACCTGCAAGGAGGCGGGGCCAGGGGGGATCGCATCGTTAGAGGAAGTTTACGAGCTCTGAAGTGAAGAAATGAAAGAGCCAGTGGAGAGGTCGATCGCCTGGCATCAGGGATCACCCCTGCTTCACAGAGAGGAGGAGGAGGAGGAGGAGGAGAAGGAGGAGGAGGAGGAGGAGGAGGGGGGGAGGAGGAGGAGGAGGAGGAGGAGGAGGAGGGGGGGAGGAAGAGAAGAAGCAGGAGGAGAAGAAGAAGGAGGAGGAGGAGCAGGAGGACTGGAGGGGGAGGTGAAGGAGCAGGAGGGGGAGGAGGAGAAGGAGCAGGAGGAGGAGGAGAAGGAGAAGAAGGAGGAGGAGGAGGAGGAGGGGGGGGAGGAGGAGAAGAAGCAGGAGGAGAAGAAGAAGGAGGAGGAGCAGGAGGACTGGAGGGGAGAAGGAGCAGGAGGGGGAGGAGGAGAAGGAGCAGGAGGAGGAGGACTGGAGGAGGACCAGGAGGAGAGGGGAGGGAGGAGGAGAGGGGTGAGGAGGGGTGTGTGAGAGGGGTGTGACCGTCTTTAAAGAGGGTGACATACATGATTGTGTATTTTCCTGAGCGTGAGTTTTCTTTTGGCCCTTCAACCAGGACCCTGGAGTTTGCAGTAGAAACAGGCATATGAAATCTGACGTTCTCTTCCCAATTATCTTCCCATCGTCACCGAGAAGGTTCCTTCCCGTTTCGCTGGTGGCGTGTTATATTAAGAAGTTACCGTGGCGACCGGGGACGGTGTGATTCCCATAAACACGGGGGTCATGGCGGGGCGTCTGGGGGGGGGGGGGTCACACTGCGCAGGGCCGACGGCGTTCCGAGGCTCAGCGTCCCAGGAAGAACGCGCTCCACGCGGGAGCGTCGACAGCATGGCTGCCAGCCGTGTAGCGTAGCCTGCTGAGGAACACGCGTGCGGTTAAGACGCAGAGGAGCAGGAAGTAGCCGTTTAGCATCTCCTTCTAGGCTAACTGGAGCAAACTGTTTTATTGGTTGACGTATTTATTCAATTACAGCGCTCCCCGGGACGAGATCCAACAATCAAGGTTGTTCACGATCCTCTGGAAAGATTATGTAAAAAAGGATGATTTGGTTGTTAAAGTTATTCCCCAGTGATTTGGTGATTTCAATAGTTTATTCTAACAATCTCTCTCTCTGGAAGGCTTTAATGACTGTTTTAGGTGTTTACATAAAACGATGAAAATGCTTATTTATTGGATAATAAAAAGAAATGAGCCAGAAAGTCCACACATGGTGTACTATTAAATGTAAAAACAGTGGAACGCTAACAACCTACGTCCTGTTTCATCCATCCATACTCCATGAACCTCTTGCTTCTCCAGCCCGGATTCCCAGACTCCTCCTCTGCAGTGGATAGCAAGTCCAAAGCACGCAAGGGGGTTTCCACTAATTGTCCCCACCGTTGAGGTGAACACAGCTGTCAGCATTCAGAGCGAGGACGGCCTGCATGAAAACACATCACTCGTTCGTTCCCTCCTTCGGTTGTTCCTTTAGCTCTGCACAAAGGCCGCCGGAGGAACAAGCTCCTGTTTCCACAAACAAGAACCGCCAGAGTGCTCCGCTCGTCGCCAACTAAATGTCAGATGAAATGGCTGTGGTGAGCGTGTGCACTTCTGCAGACAGGCGTCAGCGGAGGTGTGTTAGCACGCCGCGCCGCTAGCGCCGGTGTGACCACGTTGTTGTGAGCTCGGTCGTTCCGGTCGCTACCCGCGAGGTATTTTAAAACACGTTTCTTAAGCGGCGTTGACAGAAACGCTCTGTACCGGAACCAACGCTGTCATGCCCTGTTGCCGACAGCAACGCAATCAGGACACACTGAACACCTACATCACCTAGAATCTTCATTTAGAAGATATAGACGTACTGAATGATGTAGGATATGATATGATGTAGGATATATGATGTAGGATATGATATGATGTAGTATATGATATGATGTAGTATATGATATGATGTAGGATATATGATGTAGGATATATGATGTAGGATATGATATTATGTAGGATATATGATGTAGGATATGAAATGATGTAGGATATATGATGTAGGATATGATATGATGTAGGATATTTGATATAGGATATTATGTGGTGGGGGGGCTGGGCAAGCAGCTAGACGATGACATCTGAATTTTGGAAATCGAAGGATGCTAAACTACTATACTACTACTACTACTACAACTATACTACCAGTAGTACTACAACTATACTACAACTACACTACTACAACTATACTACTGCTACTACTACAACTATACTACCAGTAGTACTACAACTATACTAATACACTACTACAACTATACTAATACTACTACTACAACTATACTACCAGTAGTACTACAACTATACTAATACACTACTACACCACCAGTAGTAATACAACTATACACCTACACTACCAGTGATACTACAACTATACACCTACACTACCAGTGATACTACAACTATACACCTACACTACCAGTGATACTACAACTATACACCTACACTACCAGTGATACTGCAACTATACACCTACACTACCAGTGATACTGCAACTATACACCTACACTACCAGTGATACTACAACTATACACCTACACTACCAGTGATACTGCAACTATACACCTACACTACCAGTGATACTGCAACTATACACCTACACTACCAGTGATACTGCAACTATACACCTACACTACCAGTGATACTACAACTATACTACTGCACCACCAGTGATACTACAACTATACTACTACACCACCAGTATTACTACAGCAGCACCACTTACCCTCCCAGTGAAAATTATTTAGCATAACAGACACATTCTTATGCTATTCACACACACACACACACACACACACAAGGGGGCTCTAGAGGGGTGACATGGGCAGGCCGGTGCCATCTGGCTGACTTCCTGTCATCCTCACCCCAGGAGAGGAGCTCTCTGCTGGGCACGAGCTACACACACATCCCCCTGCCTGGAGGAACCACACACACACACACACACACACACACACACACACACACACACACACACACACACACACACACACACACACACACACACACACACACACACACACACACACACACACACACACACACACACACACACACACACACACACACAAGCAGACAATAGGTGAGAGAAGACATGATGAGGGTGACAGACAGACAGACAGACAGACAGACAGACAGACAGACAGACAGACAGACAGACAGACAGACAGACAGACAGACATAGAGAGAGAGATAATGTAGAATAAAGTTGTGGATATAAAACAGTGAGCTCAATATCAGAAAGCTGCTTTGACTAATATAACTACCAATATAACTACCAATATAACTATCAATATTACTATCAATAAACAGGAATGATCTGACTACGAGCAATTTTAAATAACCCTGTCAAGCCCAAATCTGTTCTCAAACATGACTCTGTAGGTCAGATTTCAAGATAAGAGCGCTGCTTGTAGGCCATTGTCACGCCATGACCTCAGAACTACAGCGGCCTCTGGCTCGGCCTCCGGGTCTGGCTCGGCCTCCAGCTCGGCCTCCGGCTCGGCCTCCAGCTCGGCCTCCAGCTCGGCCTCCGGCTCTGGCTCGGCCTCCAGCTCGGCCTCCGGCTCGGCCTCCAGCTCGGCCTCCAGCTCGGCCTCCGGCTCAGCCTCCAGATCGGCCTCCGGCTCGGCCTCAGCCTCGGCCTCAGCCTCGGCCTCCGGCTCGGCCTCCGGCTCGGCCTCCGGCTCGGCCTCCGGCTCGGCCTCCGGCTCGGCCTCCTCTCGCATATCACCAGTTTAAAGTCTGCTTTTCTTCACCCGCGGCGGTGTGTTCCTTAACGCAGAGAGCAGGAAGTTGTGTTTCACTGAAGAACCGCCGCATCAGGGCGTCCATTTTGTTTTCACCTCCAGCTCCTCCGTTCCTCTGCAGACAGACGGCCGTTAGAGTCGCTTTGAATCTGGCTCGAGCCAGATTAATCTGGCTGTCCCACCCGTGGACCTGCATGTTCATTTGAGCACCGCCTCACTGCTGCGCCGAGCTGGATTCATTGCTTTTCTTCCTTTGTAGACGAGCGTCTCTGACTGATGAATATTTAAGTGCATGTCGACTCTGCGGGACATTTATCATCTGCTCTCCGATTATACACAGAATAAATGAGCAGTCAAGCTACGCTATGTTGCGCTTAAACACACCTCCCTCCCCCCGTGCCCCGTCTCCCCCTCCTCTCGCTCCCCCCGCTGTCTCCTAACTCAACAAAATGGCTTCCTCCTTCCTTCGCTGGCGTCTTCGTCTGCTCGTCTCGTGTCCTGATCCGAGCTCAGGCTGCCGTTCTGGATCTCTACTAGATCCCGTCACGGTGGTCCTGCTGGGGTTTGATCCCAGCGTCCTCGGTGCTACGCTTCACCTCAGCTTAGCTTAGCTTAGCTGAGCTTGGGTGGCGAGCTCATTCTTTTATTTGCAAAAGGCAGGTTCAACTTCAAGGTGGAAAAAACGGACAGACACTGACACACGCGCAGTGCAATGCCATAACTAAACTCTTAATACCAATGTTTACTGACTGCTACCGCGACCTACATGTAAGACAAATGTTTTTGATGTGTTTTGGTGTGAACGTTTTCTTTTCGTCTAGTTGTAGTTTGTGAGGTACGCCCATGTCACCAGGCAGGCGTACGGGCTCTGTTTGAGCGTCGTGTGTGGTGACTCTTTAATGACATTACCCTCGTTGTGGAAGCCAACGCCAGCCCGGCTTTTCCTCACATTTTACACGACCATCTTAATCTCCGTGTGGCTCTTCCACGCTTTTTCCACATCAACCTGAAACGCAGCCAACAAAGCGTCTGGGACCGCGACCAGACGCCCCCTGGTGGAGGAACCTCTCCAGCGACGCCAGGCTCCGCCCCCTCGCAGGAAGCAGCCTTTGTTTCCCTTGCTTTGTTTACCTCGGCGGCCGCGGGCGGGGTGGGGGCGGGCGCAGCTTGGCGGCGCTGGCAGAGAGGAGCGGGTCCTGGACGGGGTCCCACCGTGTGGAGCCCTGGCACGCGCGCCGCTGGCCCAGGACAGGGGGGCTAAACACGGGGAGTGTTCCTCCCTCTCAGACGCGGAACAGACCCTGTACCGGGCCCCGCTGAGACGCAGCTCCAGGGGCCATCTGAGATGATCATTATTTAAACAGACGTTGGTCCCAGCCAAGGATCCACCAGCCCCCCCCCCCCCCCCCCCCCCCCCCCACTCCATCACCCAGCCCCCCCCCCCCCCACTCCATCACCAGCCCCCCCCCCCCCCCCCCCCCCCCCCCCCCACTCCATCACCAGCCCCCCCCCCACTCCATCACCCCCCCCCCCCCCCCCCCCCCCCCCCCCACTCCATCACCTGGCACCCGTCCATGGTGAGCCATCCCTGGGTCTCCCTCCCCGCTCCTCTTTGGTACACACTAGCAGCTGCTGGGGTAATTAGCCGTTAGATCTGAACTTTTTTTACTACAATACCCCATCCTTGGAAGCCCTCCACAATCTCTTCTCTAATTGGTTGTGAACGAGCCAGCCGTAACCAATGAGCAGAGGGCGCCCGCGAGGGAGGCCATCGCACCAAGATACCGCTCCCAGCCAGGGGCATTCTGGGTAGGATGCCAACCCTGTCATCTCAGCCCCGACGCGACCTTTCACCTTCATTTTGTTATTTGTTTATGTCTGTTTTGGTCGCCATGGAAGCCAAGACAGTAAACAAGTAAACATGGTATTAGAACTCAGCAGACTGCAGTGCAGCTGGCATGGTGTGTGTGTGTGTGTGTGTGTGTGTGTGTGTGTGTGTGTGTGTGTGTGTGTGTGTGTGTGTGTGTGTGTGTGGTTGTGTGTTCAGGTCTATAGGGTTAGGTTGTGTGTGTGTGTGTGGTTGTGTGTTCAGGTCTATAGGGTTAGGTTGTGTGTGTGTCTGTGGTTGTGTGTTCAGGTCTATAGGGTTAGGTTGTGTGTGTGTGTGGTTGTGTGTTCAGGTCTATAGGGTTAGGTTCTGTGTGTGTGTGTGTGTGTGTGTGTGTGTGTGTGTGTGTGTGTGTGTGTGTGTGTGTGTGTGTGTGTGTGTGTGTGTGTGTGTGTTCAGGTCTATAGGGTTAGGTTGTGTTTGTGTATGTGGTTGTGTGTTCAGGTCTATAGGGTTAGGTTGTGTGTGTTCAGGTATATAGGGTTAGGTTGTGTGTGTGTGTGTGTGTGTGTGGGTGTGTTAGTGTGTTCAGGCCTATAGGGTTAGGTTCTGTGTGTGTGTGTGTGTGTGTGTGTGTGTGTGTGTGTGTGTGTTCAGGTCTATAGGGTTAGGTTGTGTGTGTTCAGGTCTATAGGGTTAGGTTGTGTGTGTGTGTGTGTGTGTGTGTGTGTGTGTGTGTGTGTGTGTGTGTGTGTGTGTGTGTTAGTGTGTTCAGGCCTATAGGGTTAGGTTCTGTGTGTGTGTGTGTGTGTGTGTGTGTGTGTGTGTGTGTTCAGGTCTATAGGGTTAGGTTGTGTGTGTTCAGGTATATAGGGTTAGGTTGTGTGTGTGTGTGTGTGTGTGTGTGTGTTAGTGTGTTCAGGTCTATAGGGTTAGGTTGTGTGTGTGTTAGTGTGTTCAGGTCTATAGGGTTAGGTTGTGTGTGTGTGTGTGTGTGTGTGTGTGTGTGTTAGTGTGTTCAGGTCTATAGGGTTAGGTTGTGTGTGTGGTTGTGTGTTCAGGTCTATAGGGTTAGGTTGAGTGTGTGTGTGGTTGTGTGTTCAGGTCTATAGGGTTAGGTTGTGTGTTAGTGTGTTCAGGTCTATAGGGTTAGGTTGTGTGTGTGTGTGTGTGTGTGTGTGTGTGTGTGTGTGTGTGTGTGTGTGTGTGTGTGTGTGTGTTCAGGTCTATAGGGTTAGGTTGTGTGTTAGTGTGTTCAGGTCTATAGGGTTAGGTTGTGTGTGTGTGTGTGTGTGTGTGTGTGTGTGTTATTGTGTTATTAAGGTGCACCCGTAAGTGATTGAGATCGCTCACACACACACACACACACACACACACACACACACACACACACACACACACACACACACACACACACACACACACACACACACACACACACCTCAGTTGCACTACCACCGTGGCTGGTACCACCACCACTTGAACACTTGTAGTGATGTTGCTACTTATTATTATTTATTATTATTATTTATTATTACTTTGTTATTGTGATCTTGTATTGATGCTGCTATGTGACTGTTGAGGATCCAAGCCTAAGAATTTTACTCTTGCTTACTTAAGTTACGTTAAAATGTAATAAAAGCAACTCTGATTCTGATGCATGCACACGCACGCAAACCAAGGCATATAAACTTAATCTAGTGTTTTTCTATGGAATATCTTGACATCAAAAATACAATTATAAAGTATAAATCGTAAACTTCATACCTCAGTTGCAAAATACTGTGAAAGTTTTAGGGGTGTTACACAAAATTGTGCTTATAATACTGGAAACGCAGCCCCAAAGTTTATTACAATTATCAAATTATCAATTTATATTTAATTCGAAGATAAGTCAAATCCAAGCATTTTTTCCAACAGTATTAGTAGCCTACTGGCAATAGTCCTGGTAGTTGTAGTATTATTAGGTTAAATATTGTGTTAATTACACGTGGCGCTAAAGACACACGCGGGCATCCGTAGTCCGTGACGTCAGGGACAACGTGGCCGATTTCGGATGGACAACGTGGCCGATTTCGGTTGGACAACGTGGCCGATTTCGGTTGGACAACGTGGCCGATTTCGGTTGGACAATGTCTACAAAGTCAGTAGAACTGCACCGTGACCACGGATTACTCGGTGCAACATCACTGCATGCACACTGCGAGGCGACGCAACGAAGTCTTGAGAGGAGCCCACGTCCAGGTCTAACCCCGACATGTCCAGGTCTAATCCTGATATGTCCAGGTCTAATCCCGATATGTCCAGGTCTAATCCCGACATGGCCAGGTCTCACCCCGACATGTCCAGGTCTCCGGGCTCCAGAGAGGGGTGCAGTGCTGTCCCCAAACAGGTCCCATCGGAGCACCAAACTCAAGGAGCTGGCCCATCGCAAGCATTTAAAGGTAAGGCGGCGTTGTGGTTGAAATAAGATGCACGAAGTGCCGAACGTAAACCTTTCCCTACAAGGAGTACCGCTAAACATGGATGTGCGTGTGCACTAACAACGGCTCTGTTTCACGTACGTGACGCCGTCGAGGCCTCGCCGCATGGGCTTGTGTGCGCACTCGCGCGCACTGAAATTTTAAACTATGTACCAATCAACGTGGGCCCCGCCCACATTCCGCGCGGCACCGTGTGTACAGCGCGGCAGCGTTCGTCCTCTTTGCTCGTCATCCGGGGCAGATCGTAGATGACGAGAACGCCATTTAAGGGTGGAAACTCGTGATTATGATCCGTTGAACTGATCATATATAAAAGATAGTGCGTTGTAGTCGTTTACGAACACGGCAGTGCACAAAGTTACTAATCAAAGGCCTGTCCTCGAAACTATTAAAAGACGGTGACGCTGTCCTCGAAGCAGAATGGTGTCACGCTAAGACGTCGTACACGCGTCTTCTGTCCGCCCTCAGGTGTGACGACGCCCAGACGATGGCCGTGTAGCCGCTACCCTGTCCTGAGCAGCGGGGACTCCCCCGGAGATGAATTGTCCCAGGATATCATCTGGGACCCTACCCCCCCCACCGGTAAACACCTCACCCACCTAGCTTGCCGCTAGGTGTGTGTGTGTGTGTGTGTGTGTGTGTGTGTGTGTGTGTGTGTGTGTGTGTGTGTGTGTGTGTGTGTGTGTGTGTGTGTGTGTGTGTGTGTGTGTGTGTGTGTGTGTGTGTGTGTGTGTGTGTGTGTGTGTGTGTGTGTGTGAGTGAGTGAGTGACGTTGGCCCTGGAAAGGTCTCGCTGTATACCTGTAGCGTCTCCTGTTGTGTTGTGTGTTTCCAGGGTCCCCCAGGGTGCTGAAGATATCCGACACGGTCGACCGCCTCGCTCCTATGGTCTGTAGGGGTCTGTCTGTCTGTCAGTAGGGGTCTGTCTGTCTGTCTGTCAGTAGGGGTCTGTCTGTCTGTCTGTCTGTCAGTAGGGGTCTGTCTGTCTGTCTGTATGGGGTCTGTCTGTCAGTAGGGGTCTGTCTGTAGGGGTCTGTCTGTCTGTCAGTAGGGGTCTGTCTGTCTGTATGGGGTCTGTCAGTAGGGGTCTGTCAGTAGGGGTCTGTCTGTAGGGGTCTGTCTGTAGGGGTCTGTCTGTCTGTCAGTAGGGGTCTGTCTGTCAGTAGGGGTCTGTCTGTCAGTCTGTCAGTAGGGGTCTGTCAGTAGGGGTCTGTCTGTCTGTCAGTACGGGTCTGTCAGTAGGGGTCTGTCTGTCAGTACGGGTCTGTCAGTAGGGGTCTGTCACCGCACCACAGGATGAGGCTTTACCCGGGACTAGAGATATCTGTTTAATATAATATCTATTTAATATATATATAATATAATATCGGTGTTGTAGCATCTCCAGCGCACCCTTCACCCTGCAAGCTAAAGATGGGATGAGGAGCGCGTAGTGCGAGTTCGATTCTCCGCCCCAAAGGCACTGGGTTTGATTCCCCCGTGTTTCCTAGCCCGTCTGGGGTAACAGGCGTCACGGGGCCGGCTGGTCTGTCTTAACGGCCCGTGTGTTCGATGCCGTGCCCTCAGGACAGGCGGCCGGTGGCGTCGCCCTCGCTGCAGTGGATCTGGAACAGCATGATGTCGTGCACCCACGAGGCCTGCACCCCCCCCCCCCCCCCTGCACCCCCCCCCCCCCCCCCCCCCCCCCCCCCCCCCCCCCCCCCCCCCCCACCCCCCCCCCCTCACCCCCCCCCCCCCCAACCCCCCCCACCCCCCCCCCCCCCCCCCACCCCCCCCCCCGCCCCCCCCCCCCCCCCCCCCCCCGCCCCCCAGCCCCCCCCGCCCCCCCCACGGGCGGCCCCCCGACCCCCCGTCCCAGGAGAAGCTCCCCGCCCAGCATGACCCCCCAGCACCACCCCCCCCCCCTCCACACGAGCCGACCCCTCCCCCCCCCGCCCGCCCCCCCCCCCGCACGTTGCACCCTCCCCCCCCACTACGTCTCCCACGCGCCCCCCCGCCAACCCACCCCCTGCCCATGACCCCGCCCCCCACCCCCCCACCCCCCCCCCCGCCTCCCCCCCCCCCGCCCCGCCGCCCCCGAGTCCCCCAGCGGGTGACTCGAGCCCGTCCACTGCAACCCCCAAGCACCCCCCCCGGAAACCACGAACCCCCCCCACCCCCCCCCCCCCATGCAAACGACCCACTCGCTGCATGACGCAGACCCCCCCCCCGCTCACGCCCCCCCTCCTCCAGCCCCCCCCCCCCCGCCGCCCCCCCCCAGCCCCCCCCCCCGCTGCTATGCTTAGAAAAACTCCAGCCCCCCCCCCCTCCGCCCCCCCCCCGCCCCCGGCCCGCCTGCAACCCCCAGCCCCCCCGCCTCCCCCCCACTCCCCCCCCCCTTTAGAAGAGACCCCACCCCCCCCAGAACCCGAGCCTGCCTGTAGGCCTGCTGGCCGATTACAGGACAGTTTGGCGTTGCTTTGGAGTAACTTGCAGTTCTGATTCCTTTCAGAACTACGAGAACCGATAGGACTAGCCCTTCTGAAGCCGGTCCAGAAGGGCTTCTCAGCGGGGGGGGGGGGTCTGATTATTCTCAGTCTGACTTGTAAACCGCTTTACATGAAAGCTAAATGAACACACAGGAAATGGAAAGCCCGTTTGTACGCTCAGCAGCATCCTGCGTGTGTTAGTTCCGCCTCGGTGGTCATGACGATGATGATGATGATGATGATGTCGTCGTCTCTCCAGGCCGCGCAGCATGGACTACGTCTTCGAGCTCGCCAGGGCCTTCGACAGAAACGCCCGTGGTGACGGGCGCTCTGACGCCCCCCGTCACCACGGCGACCGCGCCGCCTCCTCCATCACCGGACCGGGGGTGTCGTCTGCCGCCCCCCCGCCGCCCCGCCCTCCGTCCGAGTCCCAGCGGGAGGAGGCGGAGCTCCGGGCGCTGTTCGACGGCTCCACCCAGGGGGTCAGCGGACCCCTCAGCCAGGGGCCCGCCACGCCCGGCAGCCCCCAGGAGACCAGGAGACCCCCCCCGGGGTCAGGGGGTGTGGGGGTTCCAGAGGACGACTGGGAGGACAACGACCTGCTGAACGACTCGCTGGTCATCAGCATGACGCTGGAGCCCCTCTCCACCGCGACCTCGGGGGTCAGCCGCGCCCCTCCCCAGGGAAGGGGTTTGCCTCACCTCAGCAGCGACCCCCGGGGGCCCGGACCGAAGGTCCCCCAGCGCAGCACTTTTAAACTCGAGCCCAACCCCTGGTACCGGTCCCCCACGGCCTCGACCAATCACACACCGGAGCCCCCCCGGCGCACGCTTAAACCGGTCAACACGCAGACGCCTGCTGCCGTGCAGTCCGTTACCACGGTGCAGCCCGTAACCACGGCGACTGTGACGAAGCCGGTGGCCGCGGTGAAGCCTCACTCCAGCCAGACCTCCCCCGCGGCGGCGCAGAGCGGCGGCGGCGGCGCTGTGGACCCGGACTGCTGGTGGCCAGAGGGGGGCGACGACGAGCTGCTGCTCCAGGTGTGCGAGGACGTAGAGAAGCTTTCCAACACCCCCGCGCCCGTTAGCCGCCCGCTAGCGTGCGGGTACGGGCGCTCTCACCCGGTACCGGGCGCTGCTGGGGATTCTGCGAGCTACCAGGGGTGGGACTTTCCGACGAACGGTGCCGGGGTCAGAGTCAACCGATCAGCTCTCTCTCGGAGCCACCCCGGCGGCCATGTTGGGCAGGGCACCTTCAGTCACCTCGGAGATGCTTCCGGAACCCCCCAGGGCTATCAGAGGACCAGTGCAGGCTTCCGGCCGCAGCCGGGGACCGCAGGGCCTTCCGGAAACTCAGAGTCCCATCATGCAACATTCAAGAGGCACCTCTCAAGCTCGTCCGCCGTCAGCAGCCAAGGTTAGCAAGCTAACCCACATGGTCTTTTCTTCTGCTGTTGTCCTCATCCAGGCCTGGTAGCTAACGCTGTGGACACAGAGTTCAGATTGTTGTTTGGTTCTTGGATGTGGAACCTTTGGTGTCCATGTTGACTCTGGTCTCCTCTGGTCACCACGTGGTCTCCATGTTGACTCTGGTCTCCTCTGGTCACCATGTGGTCTCCATGTTGACTCTGGTCTCCTCTGGTCACCACGTGGTCTCCATGTTGACTCTGGTCTCCTCTGGTCACCACGTGGTCTCCATGTTGACTCTGGTCTCCTCTGGTCACCACGTGGTCTCCATGTTGACTCTGGTCTCCACGTGGTCTCCATGTTGACTCTGGTCTCCTCTGGTCTCCATGTTGACTCTGGTCTCCTCCCTCACCACGTGGTCTCTGGTCTCCTCTGGTCTCCTCCCTCACCACGTGGTCTCTGGTCTCCTCCCTCACCACGTGGTCTGTGTTCTCTGGTCTCCAGCGGTGGGTCAGGTGAAGGCCAGGTGCTCGGCTGCTGAGATCGAGAGGAAGAAACAGGAAGCTCTGGCCAGGAAACGACAGCGAATGCAGAACTCCCTGAAACATTAGGTCAGTGGGAATGCTCAGTAACAATAACAGGGAAAGCCTCATGTAAATGGGAATGCTCAGTAACAATAACAGGGAAAGCCTCATGTAAATGGAAATGCTCTGTAACAGTAACAGGGAAAGCCTCATGTAAATGGGAATGCTCTGTAACAGTAACAGGGAAAGCCTCATGTAAATGGGAATGCTCTGTAACAGTAACGTGTGTTCCTCAGACCCTCCTGAAGACGAGAGCTGCTGCTGTAACCTAAACCAAGTCCAACGACAGAGAGCTTCTGGATCCTTCTTTGCACATCCTTATTTTGTCAAACCGTTGTTCAGTGATATTATTTCTCAACGCTGTACGTTTGCAATCCGTTGACAGCAGTTTAGTAGTTTTTTGTTGCACCATTGCACAAAACCACTGTGTTGGTGGTTCCTTGTTTTTTGTGTGGTTGATGGTAACCATAGTCCTGATGAAACATGGTCAGGGTGGCTGAAGATAATGTTGACAAAGAGCAACAAACCGAACGTGTACAGTGCACCCACTGAGCCACCAATCTGTTGATCTCTAACGTTGTTTTGTTCTCAATCCTAGTTTACTTCCTCAAGTGGCCAACATTTCACCTTGCCAATCACAGTACTGTATCATCCATATACGTGCTGCTATGTAGCAACGCTGCACTTGTATTGTTTGTACGTATCTTCCTGATGACTATCCCTTGTCGATCAAACTACGGCTAATAAAGTTATTCCACCTTTATTCCATGAAGCCTGACTCTCCCCATGCTTCCTAACCTGGACTCAACAACACGGCTGCTACACAACCGCCCACACAGACATGATGCCCACCAGACACACATCCAGACACCACCCCATCAAGACACACATCCACACACCACCAGACATGATGCCCACCAGACACACATCCACACACCACCAGACACCACCCCATCAAGACACACATCCACACACCACCAGACATGATGCCCATCAGACACACATCCACACACCACCAGACATGATGCCCATCAGACACACATCCACACACCACCAGACATGATGCCCACCAGACACACATCCACACACCACCAGACACCACCCCATCAAGACACACATCCACACACCACCAGACATGATGCCCACCAGACACACATCCACACACCACCAGACACCACCCCATCAAGACACACATCCACACACCACCAGACATGATGCCCACCAGACACACATCCACACACCACCAGACACCACCCCATCAAGACACACATCCACACACCACCAGACACCACCCCATCAAGACACACATCCACACACCACCAGACATGATGCCACATCAAGACACATCCACACAGACACACACCGCCGTCATGGAATTAAACATGTTATATATTATATATATATATAATGTTATACTACATGTATACTATACTGACTTGATATTCCGACCGCGAAGTATGATGGAGGACGTCCCACATGTGTCTTGACAACTTGAGCCCCCGTAATGAACACCTGGAGCCCACAGCTGCATTACACCACTGCATCCATCACCTGGCTGACACGCCGTCACAGTATCAAAGCATCTCCTCACCCTGAGCTCCGTCTCCTCACCCTCACCTCCGTCTCCTCACCCTCAGCTTCGTCTCCTCACCGTGACCTCCGTCTCCTCACCCTCAGCTTCGTCTCCTCACCCTCAGCTTCGTCTCCTCACCCTGAGCTCCGTCTCCTCACCCTCAGCTTCGTCTCCTCACCGTGACCTCCGTCTCCTCACCCTCAGCTTCGTCTCCTCACCCTCAGCTTCGTCTCCTCACCGTGACCTCCGTCTCCTACAGACCAGTGAGACCATTCAAAACATCCCACCGCCAAACAAGCCTCACCGTCTAACCTCTGAGCTCTATTCCAAAAGAGTCACACAACCTCAATTAGCCGGCTTAAATAAACAAGATAACGAACCTAAACCTCTGAGCTCTATTCCAAAAGAGTCACACAACCTCAATTAGCTGGCTTAAATAAACAAGATAACGAACCTCAATCAGCCGAGTTAAATAAACAAGACAAAGCTAAACATCTAGAACTCTTGCAGCAGAGGTGCAGGACCTCACTTACCTGAACGAATCGAATGACGGCAGGCCAGGCTTCCAGAAGCTCAGCTGCTCTGACTGTCAACGCTGTGCTTCTGACTGTTGACAGTGGACATAATGGAGGACATTTCACATGCAGTCAAATCTCTCTTTTCAACAGTTATTCGATGAAACGTGGTCAACTTGGAATATCTGCTGTGTGTAGCTCCTTATTATTGTGATGGTGATCATTTGTATTAAACTGGAGGGATTATGTGAGTATTGGACTGTTTAGAACTTGAACAATGTGGCTCTTTATGCTCCCTGGAGAATTCCGCTCACTTCCCCCCCCCCCCCCCCCCCCCCACGGGATACTACACACCTGAGGTGCGTGTGCGTGTGTGTGTGGGAACATGCTCTCACACACCCATGCATTCCTGACACCACAGAATGTCTTTGTTGAAAGTGAGTGGGCGTCCGAGACACACCCAGCGTCAGGACGGGTGTGCGGTCACACACACACGCACGCACGCACACACGCACGCACGCACGCACACCACACACGCACACACACACGCACGCACACACACAGACAGGCACGCACGCACCCGCACACACACACACACACCCTCACCTGCTGCTTCGTCGGCGTGATCAGGCCTCGCATAATGACCTCCGTTCATCTCGGACGGAGCAGGTGCTTCGGCTCCAATAAGGGAGGTGCTGACGGAGCAGGTGAATCGCCACCGAGGGAGACGCAGAACCAGGAGCCCGACCCAGAGCCTGGGTGTCACGGCAACACGTTACGGAGCCACAGACTTCCCTTTGTGGATGAAAGAGGAAGAGTGCTGCACCTGGTCCCACCAGGGATCACCTGGTCACACCAGGGATCACTTGGTCACACCAGGGATCACCTGGTCCCACCAGGGATCACCTGGTCCCACCAGGGATCACCTGGTCCCACCAGGGATCACCTGGTCCCACCAGGGATCACCTGGTCACACCAGAGGTCACACCAGGGATCACCTGGTCCCACCAGGGATCACCTGGTCACACCAGGGATCACTTGGTTACACCAGGGATCACCTGGTCACACCAGAGGTCACACCAGGGATCACCTGGTCACACCAGGGATCACCTGGTTACACCAGAGGTCACCTGGTCACACCAGAGGTCACCTGGTCACACCAGAGGTCACCTGGTCACACCAGAGGTCACCTGGTCACACCAGGGATCACCTGGTTACACCAGAGATCACCTGGTCACACCAGAGGTCACACCAGGGATCACCTGGTCACACCAGGGATCACCTGGTCACACCAGAGGTCACACCAGGGATCACCTGGTCACACCAGGTGACCTCTGGTTACACCAGAAGTCACCTGGTTACACCAGAAGTCACCTGGTTACACCAGGGATCACCTGCACCTGGTTACACCATAGAGTATGAAATGGTTTAGACCATAGCTATGAAATGGTTTAGACCATGTAATGGTTTAGACCATAGCTATGAAATGGTTTAGACCATAGCTATGAAATGGTTTAGACCATGTAATGGTTTAGACCATAGCTATGAAATGGTTTAGACCATAGCTATGAAATGGTCTCTTCTCAAGGAGTGTTTTTCTCCAAGCAGAGACTCAATATGTGGCGTGATTCTTCATGAAGGAACTGGCTTCTGTAGAAGAGCTCTCTACTGCACCATGTGACTACATACCTCCCCTCTCTCCCCCTTCCCTCTCCCCCTTCTCTTCAGTATTCACACTAGATCTTTGTCCCCGTGTGTGTGTGTGTGTGTGTGTGGGTGTGCTGTCAGTAGACTAAATGATGTGTAACCAGTGCCACAGAGCATGTTAAAACCAGCTCTACATTTGTTTCAACACCACACCACCCCACCTGTGTGTGTGTGTGTGTGTGTGTGTGTGTGTGTGTGTGTGTGTGTGTGTGTGTGTGTGTGTGTGTGGTCACATCTAATGAGCATGATGGTGCAATGCCCAGGTAAACATACCAGGCATTTTCACAGAAAACAGTTCCATATCTTTAACTTGAACTTATCTTTAAGTTAAAACCTATTATAACTTAAACTACCACAAGCTAAACTTGTATCTCCGTACCCTAAGCCTGTGTACGTGTGTGTGTGTGTGTGTGTGTGTGTGTGTGTGTGTGTGTGTGTGTGTGTGTGTGTGTGTGTGTGTGTGTGTGTGTGTGTGTGTGTGTGTGTGTGTGTGTGTGTGTAATCAGCAGAACTTTCTCCAGTTCCATGACTTCACGTCTCCATCCTACCCTGAACGCTAAACCCAGAGTCGCTACGGCTAGCTCGTAGCGTGCTAGCTCGTAGCGTGCTAGCTCGTAGCGTGCTAGCCACATTCCTGCAGGTCTGCCAACACCTCCGTGCTACACCGACTCTGCTCCGCGTCTCCCCAGCCCATAATAGTCAGCGTGGGCCGTAATGGCCTGTTGACAGCTTGAGGCTGAGGTCATTCTGTTACCGGGGGTTACGCTGCGGAGGCCGGTCTCCCCCTGCATGGGGGTGGGGGTGGGGGGGGGCTCAGGAAGCTAGCGGTAGCTCAGTGGTTATGAGAGTCACTGGTAGAATCAGCCTCACATGATGGGGTGGATCCTGGACGACCAGAGAGTAGTTCTGCTGCCCAGAGGAGGCCTAGCCGCTAGCATGATGCTGCTAGCGTGCTGCTAGCCTAGCCGCTAGCATGATGCTGCTAGCCTAGCCGCTAGCATGATGCTGCTAGCGTGCTGCTAGCATGGTTAGTACTGGCTGAGTAGTGCGAACCCCCCCCTGCTGTGAGGCGAGCAGTTCATTACAGCAGGACTACATTAAGAGCTGAGTAGAACTACAGCTGGCCTGCACACGCACACACACACACATACATGCGCGCACACACACACACACACACACACACACACACACACAAGCAAAACTCCACAGTGGAAAATGCACCAGAGATGACGTGAACGTGTGAAAAAGATCAACTGTTCACACACACACACACACACAGAGCGTACGTACAGGACTGTGTGTCATGTTAGACTCACGAGTCTCTAAACATTCAGCCACAGACTGAGGACCACCTCCTGCTTTCACTGCTAGAGCCGGGAGCGCTTGGAGTTTAGAGAGAGGACCAATCAGAAGTCTTTAGGGCGGGACGTAGGGGAGCCGCGCGCGCTTGTAAACACTGTCGCCCCTCTTTCTCGTCCTGGGTTAAGGATTTCAACCAGGTCCCTGGAAGTCCTTCATCCACCTCGCAGCAGTGCTCCAGACCTCCGCTTCCGGGGTTTAAAAAGCTCTCTCCGTGTTGCAGGAGCTCCAGTCCGCTCACCAGGAAGGAGAATGGGGGGGGGGGGGGGGGGGGGGCATCGTTTACGGCAGGACGTCACTTCCTGTCACGTGTGAGGAGGGCCGCGGGTCTGTCGTCCCAACAACCGACTGGCATTCAGAACGATCTCCCCAGACGACCTGGAGAACATCTGTGCTCGTCTGGTACCGCGAGGCTAGTGGCATTTTGAGGCTCCCGGGCCGAGCTAACTCAGTTTCCTCCGTTAGCAACACACTAATGTTCTGTTCACACACACACACACACACACACACACACACACACACACACTCTCTCTCCTTCCCTCCAAGGTAAATCCGGTCCCCAGTCAAATTACGCACACAGCTTCCTGGTGCTGATGGGAGGCTCCAAATCACCACGGCAACTAAAGATGCTAATGGAGAGAAGGCGCTGAGAGGCCACTGGGATGAGAGGGAGGAGGACGAGGAGAGGAGGAGCGGAAAGAGGGGGAGAGAGGAGAGGGAGGAGGACGAGGAGAGGAGGAGAGAGGAGGAGCGGAGAGAGGAGGAGCAGAGAGGCCACTGGGAGGAGAGGGAGGAGGACGAGAAGAGGGGGAGAGAGGAGGAGCGGAGAGAGGAGGAGCAGAGAGAGGAAGAGCAGGCCATATGTTCTCCTCTGAGAAGGAGGTAAAGGAGGTGTTCTGAAGCGTGGGTGGTTGGGGGGGGAGGTGAATGAAGTCGCAGATCAAAGAGAGGGTGCACGTATGCTGCCCTGCCACAGAGCACGTAGCATCTAAACACACACACACACACACACACACACACACACACACCTTGATGGGACCGGGGTCGCTCTCATCGTTTTCTTCTCCTATGAAACAACACAAACACGCGTGTCACGCACACGCCACCTTGACTTACGGCTCGTCCCCCGCGCACACGCTAAAGGGGTGTGTGTGTGTGTGTGTGTGTGTGTGTGTGTGTGTGTGTGTGTGTGTGTGTGTGTGTGTGTGTGTGTGTGTGTGTGTGTGTCTAATCTACATGTGAAATGTGTTCCTGCTGTGGACTCAGCGGTCTGGGGACACACGCCTCCCACAGACTGCATTTATTGATTAGATTACACACACACACACACACACACACACACACACACACACACACACACACACACACACACACACACACACACACACACACACACACACACACACACACACACACACACACACACACACACACACACACACACACACACACACACACACACACACAGGGACCTTTTCACACTAGTGCAGATGGGAGGCAGGAGAGGCTGAGGTGATGGAAGAACATCAATCATTAGCTGACAGGTTGACCCCCCTGGTCCCGCCCCCTTCCCCCCCCCACACACACACACAAGACCCCGTCTTTGTTTTGATTGGTGGGATAGAGAAAACAGCAGGGACACATGGAACAGAATGTGTGTGTGTGTGTGTGTGTGTGTGTGTGTGTGTGTGTGTGTGTGTGTGTGTGTGTGTGTGTGTGTGTGTGTGTGTGTGTGTGTGTGTGTGTGTGTGTGTGTGTGTGTGTGTGTGTGTTTCTGAGAAATCTGCTTTTGGATATTTTATTCCAGATGCTGTTCCCTTGCTCTGGTCTCCTGGGACTGCTCTATTCTGTAGGACTATGAGTGTTAGGACTCCTAATCTGTGATGCTGTGTTAGGACTCCTAGTCTGTAATGATGTGTTAGGACTCCTAGTCTGTAATGCTGTGTTAGGACTCCTAATCTGTGATGCTGTGTTAGGACTCCTAGTCTGTAATGCTGTGTGTTAGGACTCCTAGTCTGTAATGCTGTGTGTTAGGACTCCTAGTCTGTAATGCTGTGTGTTAGGACTCCTAGTCTGTAATGCTGTGTGTTAGGACTCCTAGTCTGTAATGCTGTGTGTTAGGACTCCTAGTCTGTAATGCTGTGTGTTAGGACTCCTAATCTGTGATGCTGTGTTAGGACTCCTAGTCTGTAATGCTGTGTGTTAGGACTCCTAGTCTGTAATACTGTGTGTTAGGACTCCTAGTCTGTAATGCTGTGTGTTAGGACTCCTAGTCTGTAATGCTGTGTTAGGACTCCTAGTCTGTAATGCTGTGTGTTAGGACTCCTAGTCTGTAATACTGTGTGTTAGGACTCCTAGTCTGTAATGCTGTGTGTTAGGACTCATAGTCTGTAATGCTGTGTTAGGACTCCTAGTCTGTAATGCTGTGTGTTAGGACTCCTAGTCTGTACTGCTGTGTGGTCTGTAATGTGTTTGGGGCCCGGGGCCTCTAGGTGGTAATGGGGGCCAGAAGCTGGGAGAGATGTGTTTTCAATTACCAGCCAGTATGACTGATAGACAATCACCACTGGGCTGGTAGTGTGTGTGTGTGTGTGTCTGTGTGTGCGCGTTCATGCTCCTGGCTCTCCCTGCCAGATTTGCTGCTGCATGGTGAATAGTAAAATGAAAGTCTGATTTAAATTACTCTTAAACTAAACGACTCATTAGCGATGATGTCACAATGTCTCCTGGCTCCAGATTCAAAGCCGGCTTCGCTTCACCCCCCACCCCCCCCCCCCCCCCCCCCCCCCCCACCACACACACACACACACACACACACACACACACACACACACACACACACACACACACACACACACACACACACACACACACACACACACACACACACACACACACACACACACACACACACACACACACACACACACACACACAGGCGGAACATTCCAGATCCTAAATGGAAAGTCCTGCCAGGTTTTCTCTCCTCCCAGCATGGAACCGGTTCTGTTGGTCCAAGTCTTACCAAACGGTGGAGTTTGGTTGGTTGAAGACAGTCCACCTCTCTCTCTCTCTCTCTCAGAGCGAGAGAGAGCGAGAGAGAGAGAATATAGTCCAGATGGAGTTAATGAATTATTAATCACAGGTAGTGTATCCCAGAATGCACCATTCCTCCACCAAGGTGTGTGATGGCTGAATAATAAACAATGTTCAGATGCTCCTCCTGTGTCCTGTGCTACTCTACTTAAAGTTACTCATCCTGTATCATATTGAGAAGCTACTCATCCTGTATCAAATAGAGAAGTTACTCATCCTGTATCATACAGAGAAGTTACTCATCCTGTATCATATAGAGAAGTTACTCATCCTGTATCATATAGAGAAGTTACTCATCCTGTATCATATAGAGAAGTTACTCATCCTGTATCATACAGAGAAGTTACTCATCCTGTATCATATAGAGAAGTTACTCATCCTGTATCATATAGAGAAGTTACTCATCCTGTATCATACAGAGAAGTTACTCATCCTGTATCATATAGAGAAGTTACTCATCCTGTATCATATAGAGACATTATGTTATATTTTTTTTAACAAGCATGATCATTTTAAATAGCTGTATTGCATAAAACATCAATATTTAATACGACAAACAGATGAAATATTCTTTGATTTACACAGGATAAGATAATTCATTAATCCCCGATGGCAAATATGGGAACAAGTAGACAGGTATATTTATATACACAAGTCGATGCATATATTGATTTCTAAATATATAATTTTATAGATATTGATTGACCATAAAATCGAGTGCCTATATGGACTTAGATGATGTGCACGCACACACACACACACACACACACACACACACACACACACACACACACACACACACACACACACACACACACACACACACACACACACACACACACACACACACACACACACACACACACACACACTTCCTGCAGCACACATCGTTCGTGGCGCAGGGAGATGGGGTACATATTGAGTATTTATGAGCTGCACGTAATGCATCACATTTATCCCATATTCATGTAAAATATTAAAGGCGTCTCTCGGCTTTAGTAGCAGTGTGTACAACAATGTTTCCCCTTGTTTCTGCTCCGATGGGCAAATAATGGAGCGAACGGCCCGTAGTAGAGCAGGGAGCGGACTTCACCTGGGCCTAGGTCAGAACGGGCCACATTCACCCAGCCGCCATCTTGGCTCTGAGCGTTCAGAGCCAAGATGGATCAAAGACGGATCCAAGATGGATCCAAGAAGGCCACGACGGGAATAGGATGCCCATAACGATGGATTCACCTCTGGAACTGAGAACATCCACATGCGTCAACCTGTTCAATCAACATGTTCTTAGTTCAGCCTTCTCCTAATCACTTCAAGTGTAATTTCCCTCTTTCTAATCCGCCACTCAAATGTCTGGGATTCTGATTTTAGCTCCTGTTTTGTAGTTTCCCTTCTTAAGCACTTTGTATTTCCGTTTAGTACGGAAAGCGATCTTACATAAAGTTTGGTTTGAATTGATAGCTAGTCAAGTGAAGACATCACCGGTTGTTCTGATTGGCTAGAACTGTGTGACACGACCATAATAAAATCATCCCATCAAAAGACATCAAAGTTAGTCCACATTCTACCTAAATAACGTACTCTGATTGTTTCCCAAAATAGTACAACCATGGAGTCGCTCTGTAAACGCTGGAGCTTTCAAAACGTTTAACCAATGGAGGACAACTTCACACACACTACCGCCACTCTGAACTACAGGAATATGTTTCAAAACGACAGCCGACCACCATAGAGTCATCACAAAGCTCTCTCACGCCCCTCTAGACAGATCTCCAGACCAACAGTGACCCCTAGTGGTGAGGACTCCCATGGGAGCAGACAGCGCCGCTCAGACTGGCTAAAGCCACGAGCAACATGGCTATAAAGATCAGGAGACGAGTTCATCAACAGGAGATTTGAGATTCATCTTTGAAAATAGAACTGATTTATAGAACATGATTAGCAGCTTCTGAAAGGAACTGGTGTGTACTGGTCTGGACTGGTCTGGTGTATGCTGGTCCTCCTGGTTTCTCCTTGCCTCTCTCGCCCGGGGCTCTTTACTATGAAATGTTGATGTGCCATATGGGGGAAAGAGGAGAGGAGGAGCGGAGAGGAAGAATGGAGGAGAGGAGAAAGGAAGGGATGAGGGAAAAGAGGAGAGACAGAGGAAGGAGGGAACAGGAGAGGAGGAATGGACCTGTGTACATGTTCCTGGTGCGTGGCTGTGTTCTGAGCTGCAGTCAGCGTGCGTGTGTGCGTGCGTGTGTGCGTGCGTGCGTGCGTGCGTGCGTGCGTGCGTGCGTGCGTGCGTGCGTGCAGGTATGTAATGCCAGTCAGGCCCAGGTGTTAACCCCTATCTCTCCTGCAGTAACCTGAGCCTCAGAACCAAATTGACCAGAACCCCAGTACAGCAGGGGTCATAGGTCAGACCCCTCCCCTGAGAATCACGACCATGTCCCCCAGCGGAAGGGGGGTGGGGGGGGGGGGGTGGGGGGGGGCTGTAACATTTCAACTTTAATCAAATGGAAACTGGAGTCTAGCTACTTTGATACTCCATCCCTGCTAGCCTCATAAGCACCCATGCATGCTAATGAGTGGTGTTAGCATGCATGGCTGGTTAGCCAGAGATACTGAGGACTTGTCTTACTGATGCTAGGCTAATAAAACTGATTTACTAGCAGTCTGTAGGGCCACCTGTTGATGGGCCATTCACAAAAAACTGTCCTCTGTTTATCTACCTGTCTGTCAGTCACAATCTGTGTGTCAAATCGTTTGACCTATTTGTCTCTGTCTTTCATAATGTTTGTCTGTCACACTGTGTGTTTTCATTAGTGCGTGTCTCTCTCTCTCTCTCTCTCTTTCTGAAGAGGAGGGCGAGAGAATGCAAACATACCAGCTTAGTTCAGGGCTGACTGTACACACACACACACACACACACACACACACACACACACACACACACACACACACACACACACACACACACACACACACACACACACACACACAGGGTGTCTTTGTGGGCTGTGGTGACGAATGGCTCAGGTATGCTGAATTGCAGTTGCCGCACGTTGTTGGCGTAACCGTGACGACCAGGTAGAAACAGATCTATGTGGGAGGGGGGGGGGGGGGGGGACGAGGAAAGGAGAAGCAGTGAGGCGGGGGGGGAGAGTTAAACAAACAGCTGATAAGCGCTGGGAATCAGACTGGCAACAGTTCACAGGGCTCCTGATCACTGGCAGGATGGGGGGGGGGGGGCGGGGGGGTTGTGTGTTCAGTAATGAACATCAACTACTCAGACTACTGTCATGACACGGCTAGGAAACACACACACACACACACGATAAGATAAGACGGTGTTTTAGTAAGTCACAGACTGGAAATTCAGGACCGACACCATACATAGCCTTACGGCCGCACGCACACACACACACACACACACACACACACACACACACACACACACCCAGACACTGACACACACCCAGACACTGACACACACATTCGTGTGGTTGGATGTGCATTAGCACACGCACGCAAGACAAGGTCAGGGGTCGTTGTGAGGGCCCAGGTGTGGCTGGAAGCCCCAGAGTTCCTTGAGCTTCAGAATGCGTGAAGCAGCAGTGAGTCGGCCCCTCTAGACCCAGGAGAACCCGGAACTTCCCCCCGTTAGACCCGGTCCACGTTCACTCATCACTCATCAGGACCCGGAACAGCTGGGCCCTGTCTGTCTGTCTGTCACACACACATGCACTGCTGCACACGCCACGAGCTGTGTGTAGTTTGGTTGCTCACTGTTATTTCCTCTGCTAGTTCCTCTAACTAAACACACACACGATGCATCACCATCGTTGTCAACCTCCAGTTAACGATCAATAAACCAGACCAGCCGATCATAGATAGCTGTGTTGTTAAGATTCATAATCTAGCCTGCTCTGTTGTAGCCTTCACATGACTCCTCTTATCTACACCCACATGGAGGGGAGTAACACACACACACACACACATACACACACACACACACACACGCAGACACTCAGAGACACTTCATACACACATACTCTGTCACACACACACGCACGCTCACACAATCTCACAGAGACACTTCACACACACACACACACACACACTCTCACAGAGACACTTCACACACACACACACACACACACACACACACACACACACTCTCACAGAGACACTTCATACACATATACTCTGTCACACACACACACGCATGCTCACACACACAAGTTGTGTATTGTAGCTGCTATAGTCTACTCCCTGTAACAGCAGCTGACACACACACACACACACACACACACACACACACACACACACACACACACACCCGTGTGACAATAACAATCCCATGGGCCAAACCAAGTGATGTGAGAATGGAATTAAACTCCGGCTGACCCGCCTGCCTCTCCACCCTCCATTAATAATGTCTGATCCAATCACAGAGCAGCACACAGGCCAGGAGGGTGTGGGTGTCTTACAAGGAAATTAAGAAATGGAGACAGATGAAAGGAAGAGAGAGAGACACAGAGAGAGAGAGAGACAGAGACAGAGAGAGAGAGAGAGAACGAGAGAGAAGATTAAGATAGCTTATCACCAGTTTAAGAGAGCTAGACAAAGGAACAGAAAGAGAGTCTCTCTCTAGTTCTTTATTTAGCGTGTTCTCCCAAGGAGTCGACTCAAAGCTGCTAGCTCAGATCAGACCACATCTGATTCAATCAGACTGCATTTCGGAGTGCACTTATATATACACACACAATGTAATGTAATAGTAACGCTAGGAATGACTCATTGATCATACTTCCCAGTGTTCCCGGACGGAAGGCCAATCTACAGCAAGTCCCGATGACACACTGCTGCTGACCAATCAGGCTCGAGGGGCTCCAGGCCGTGGTAGGAGCCCCCAGGGGCCTCTGATAAGACACCTCTCTGTGAGAGAGACATGAGCGCGAGTCCCAGAGCAACAGTCCTGCTGTCTGGTCGCTACCGGGGGAGGGGGGGGGGGGGGTTCAGATCCCTTGCTGGAACGTGTGGTTGTACCGGGGGGGTTGGTTTCAGGGTACCGGGGGGGGTTGGTTTCAGGGTACCGGGGGGGTTGGTTTCAGGGTACCGGGGTGGTTGGTTTCAGGGTACCGGGGGGGTTGGTTTCAGGGTACCGGGGGGGTTGGTTTCAGGGTACCGGGGGGGGTTGGTTTCAGGGTACCGGGGGGTGGTTTCAGGGTACCGGGGGGGTTGGTTTCAGGGTGCCGGGGGGGTTGTTTTCAGGGTACCGGGGGGGTTGGTTTCAGGGTGCCGGGGGGGTTGGTTTCAGGGTACCGGGGGGGTTGGTTTCAGGGTGCCGGGGGGGTTGGTTTGATGGAGTAGTTGATGGAGACCCTGTTAGTCTGGGGTCTGGAGGTCTCCTCTGTGACATAAACAAGTGGATTATCTGGCCAACAAGCTTACCTTGGAGTAGCAGTCCCCCCCCCCCCCCCCCCCGACATAAACAGCCCGTATTTACGACCAATAATAACCAGATTCAATCACCCCATTGATTTTAGACTCGAGGCCCGCTCATAAATCTCAGCTGTTGCTCCTTATTGAGTCCTTCCTCCGATCGAGCACACACACCCACACCCACCCTCCCTCCCTCCCTCCCTCCCTCCCTCCCTCCCACACACACACACACACACACACACACACACACACACACACACACACACACACACACACACACACACACACACACACACACACACACACACACACACACTCTCAGAGTATCTGCAGGGCTGCCATTGATCCAGCTTTCCTCCCATCCGGAGAGGCGAGGGGGGAGGGGAGAGGAGGGGATTGGATGGGGGAGGAAGAGGAGGAAGTGGGGGGGGGGCGGGGGGAATAGGAGAAACAATGAGGGTGAGATGAGAGAGTGTAAATGTGTGTGTGATGTGGATGTACACCGACACCCGTGTGCCAGGAGAGTCTTCGCCCGGTGCTTCAGGTCAGGGGGGTCAGGGGGAATAGGTGTTGATTGATCAGGGATCGACTGCCGACAGCGAGGGTACCCAGAGGAACCTCTCCACTCGGCTACCAACCGCTGACCGCACGTCAAAACGGGTGAACTCTCTGAGTCCGTCAGGAGGCACCGCGTCGCCAGTAGGTTCTAGGAAATGCTGCTCTGAGATCAGCTGATCTCAGAGCACAGGTAGAGCAGAGGAGCTGTAATGAGCAGCTGATCTCAGAGCAGCTGTAATGAGCAGCTGCTCTGAGATCAGAGCACAGGTAGAGCAGAGGAGCTGTAATGAGCAGCTGCTCTGAGATCAGCGCTGTGACCGTGTGGTCTCACTGCTGACGGAGCTGGCTGCTTATTGGTTTAAAGTCCGTCCCAGCTGACCAGAGCCAGAAGCCGGCCTAATGTGTGCGTGCGTGCGTGCGTGCGTGCATGTGCGTGCGTGCGTGAACGCATGTGGGCTGTACATGTGTGTGTAATCACATCTGACTGTGTGTATACATGTTGTGCACTCGGCCAATACTTCTCGCTGTGCACCTTAACCCCATTAATAAAAACTCAATTCCATTACAAACTTTCCCTTTGAAACAAATTAATTAGGATGCTATTATTTAGCCATCGCTGGGTTAATGACTGCCATTAGCAACAAAGGCTACATCCACCATCATTAGCCAAACTCGGTTATTTCCTCCATTCTGGCTCTTTAGTCAAGCAGAGATGGATGGCTCCTGAAACTGTAAGCGACGCTAATTAGCTTTTAAAACATAACACACTCCATCACGGCAGCCACGGCAACCAGTTATCCCAGCATGCACTGCTGCTTCTCAAGCAACCATACGGCCAACCAGAGAAGGACATTGTGTTCTGTAGTGATAGGACACTAGAGCAATACTAGAACACTGCTAGAATAGTAGAAAACTGCTAGACCAATAGAACATTATTATGACACTAGAACTCTACAAGATGAATAGAACACCAGAACTCTAGAACACCAGAACACCAGAACTCTAGAACAGTAGAACACCAGAACATTCCATCTCCCACCTTGAGTGAGAGTTTAGTCCTAATCACCACACTAATCAGGACCAATCCCTGCTCCACACAGACAGGCGGACCCTGAGGCTGTCATCACAGCCCCAACTCAGCACTCCATTGGCCACTTTCACCAGTCCTGATGATGTCACCCAGAGCCACAGTGAGGTCAGCCACGGGGGCGTCCGATTGGAGGAGCCCCGTGGCCCGGGCCAATGGGAGCGGGGTTAAGGGCGGGGATGACATTGTGGGGATAACAGAAGTGACTGTCAAGTGTTTACACCGCCGGCGATTTATGGCCGTCCCATAAATGTTTATCGTCTCTCTCGTCTATTTATAACGGAGAGGACCTGAGTACCGCCCTTGTGCACTTTAACGATCTGAGAGAGTGGTGTGTGTGTGTGTGTGTGTGTGTGTGTGTGTGTGTGTGTGTGTGTGTGTGTGTGTGTGTGTGTGTGTGTGTGTGTGTGTGTGTGTGTGTGTGTGAGAAACTGCATGAGAGAGATGGCCACACTGATAGGCCACTCTGGTTAAAAGTATTCTGATCACATGACCTGCATGTAAACTCACCAGGCCTGATCTGCGGTGTTTATGGGGACCCAGACGCTATCTCTGGTCCCCATAAACCTCAGGAGCCAGTCGTAGGTACTCCACGGTCAGGCTGTGTTTAGGAGCAGGAGGAAGGGGAACTACACGCTAACAAACATCTGTAGGAAATAACACGTTTAGCACAACAAGCTAAGGGGGGAAAAGAGTAGCGTAGCGGGCTATCAGCGTAGCGGGCTACGCTGATAGCCCGCTACGCTGATAGCCCGCTTCAACCATCAAGCGAGCTGGATGGTTCATGAGTCCCGATGCTGGGCAACGACCGATATTCAAACGCACATTTTAATAAAGTTAAGTGTCTGAGTTTGGAGAAAATCCTGTTAAAAAACCGTAATTCACAGAGAACACCTTTACGGCGGTAATTAAAGTTTTGACCTGTGGATTTACAGCCAGGTAGATAGTAAAGTGGTGCAGTTTTTAAATTAGCACGAGATCACCGCGCAAGACGTGACGTCCAGGAAGCCCAGAGACGTACGACTCACTGACAGAGAGCCCGCCCCCTACGCCTCTACACCAATCCAATGCCAACCGATCCAAACTCCACCAATCAGAGAGCCTCGCCACACACAGTCCAATAGCTGCGCGTACAGATGGAGGTGGCGTGGGGTACAGGTGGAGGTGGCGTGGGGTACAGGTGGAGGTGGCGTGGGGTACAGGTGAAGGTGGCCCGGGGTACAGGTGGAGGTGTCGTGGGGTACAGGTGGAGGTGTCGTGGGGTACAGGTGGAGGTGGCCCGGGGTACAGGTGGAGGTGGCCCGGGGTACAGGTGGAGGTGGCGTGGGTTACAGGTGGAGGTGGCCCGGGGTACAGGTGGAGGTGTCGTGGGGTACAGGTGGAGGTGGCGTGGGGTACAGGTGGAGGTGGCGTGGGGTACAGGTGGAGGTGGCGTGGGGTACAGGTGGAGGTGGCCCGGGGTACAGGTGGAGGTGGCGTGGGGTACAGGTGGAGGTGTCGTGGGGTACAGGTGGAGGTGGCGTGGGGTACAGGTGGAGGTGGCGTGGGGTACAGGTGGAGGTGGCCCGGGGTACAGGTGGAGGTGTCGTGGGGTACAGGTGGAGGTGGCGTGGGGTACAGGTGGAGGTGGCGTGGGGTACAGGTGGAGGTGTCGTGGGGTACAGGTGGAGGTGTCGTGGGGTACAGGTGGAGGTGGCGTGGGGTACAGGTGGAGGTGGCGTGGGGTACAGGTGGAGGTGTCGTGGGTACAGGTGGAGGTGTCGTGGGGTACAGGTGGAGGTGACGTGGGGTACAGGTGGAGGTGGCGTGGGGTACAGGTGGAGGTGTCGTGGGGTACAGGTGGAGGTGGCGTGGGGTACAGGTGGAGGTGGCGTGGGGTACAGGTGGAGGTGGCGTGGGGTACAGGTGGAGGTGGCGTGGGGTACAGGTGGAGGTGGCGTGGGGTACAGGTGGAGGTGGCGTGGGGTACAGGTGGAGGTGGCCCGGGGTACAGGTGGAGGTGGCCCGGGGTACAGGTGGAGGTGGCCCGGGGTACAGGTGGAGGTGGCCCGGGGTACAGGTGGAGGTGGCGTGGGGTACAGGTGGAGGTGGCGTGGGGTACAGGTGGAGGTGGCGTGGGGTACAGGTGGAGGTGGCGTGGGGTACAGGTGGAGGTGGCGTGGGGTACAGGTGGAGGTGGCGTGGGGTACAGGTGGAGGTGGCGTGGGGTACAGGTGGAGGTGGCGTGGGGTACAGGTGGAGGTGGCGTGGGGTACAGGTGGAGGTGGCGTGGGGTACAGGTGGAGGTGGCGTGGGGTACAGGTGGAGGTGGCGTGGGGTACAGGTGGAGGTGGCGTGGGGTACAGGTGGAGGTGGCCCGGGGTACAGGTGGAGGTGGCCCGGGGTACAGGTGGAGGTGGCCCGGGGTACAGGTGGAGGTGGCCCGGGGTACAGGTGGAGGTGGCGTGGGGTACAGGTGGAGGTGGCGTGGGGTACAGGTGGAGGTGGCGTGGGGTACAGGTGGAGGTGGCGTGGGGTACAGGTGGAGGTGGCGTGGGGTACAGGTGGAGGTGGCGTGGGGTACAGGTGGAGGTGGCGTGGGGTACCCAGAGGTGTAACTTTATGAAATGATGACCGACCTTCAGAGCAGCGGGGGGGGGCGGGGGGGGTAAATTAGATGTGAGCATAACCCCCCCCCCTCGCTTCAGGACAGATTTATAGGGGATGCATGGCCACGGAGCAGGTCCTCTCTCTACTTCCTCCCCTCTTCCTCTTCTGATTCGCTCTCCTTAACCTTTAACCCCCCCCCTCCCCCCGGATTATCCCTCTCTCTGCTCTCACAGCCCAGGTCGGCCTAGTGCACCTGTCCACCAGGTGAACAGGCCCCTCCCACCATTTGCTGTATGGGTTGTAAAATCCGAGTGTCTGAAAGGAGGCCTCAACCTACAATGGAAAAACAACTCCAGTTAAGTTCAGTTACGCATTAAACATTTGAAATCTTCTTAAAATAAAAGATAAGTTAGTATGAACATCACCTTTCCATTCTGGAGGCTCCAGTCATACCAGCCTGGTTAAGCCCATGTTTCCCTCCCTCTGTCTGTCTCTCCCTCCGTCTGTCTCTCCCTCCGTCTGTCTGTCTGTCTCCCTCTCCCTCTGTCTGTTTCCCTCCCTCCCTCTGTCTGTCTGTCTCCCTCTGTCTGTGTCTCTCCCTCTGTCTGTCTGTCCGTCTCCCTCTCCCTCTGTCTGTCTCTCCCTCCGTCTGTCTGTCTGTCTGTCTCCCTCTCCCTCTGTCTGTTTCCCTCTGTCTCTCCCTCTCCCTCCCTCTGTCTGTCTGTCTGTCTGTCTCTCCCTCTGTCTGTCTGTCGGTCTGTCTGTCTCTCCCTCTGTCTGTCTGGAGGATTTACACTCCCCCATGACGATGGTCCCGGGCAGGAAGTCAAAAGGCGAGGCGGAGCAGTGGACCTGGAGCAGAAGGTGCTGTGATGGTCTGCAGCGTGGCGCACAGCTGCGACTCAGCGGCCTGGGAGTCAGCGCCCGCCCGAGGCCAAAAGGAGCGTCGCAGAGTGGAGGAATGCGCCTCCACCTTCACAGGTTGAGCTAGCGGTACCTGCAGCCTGGCCCGCCGGTCGCCATGGCAACGCCCCCCCCCCCCCATCATCCATCATGTAGAGGCCCCCCCCCAGCCGCCCGCTGTGTGAACGAGGATCCATCTCAGTAATATCTTAGTGAGGACAAGGACACCTGCTGCTGAGACATGAACTAACGGCCTTCAGTGACGAGGACCCAGTATTTACAACCTGCACACTGGCCATGGTGTGTGTGTGTGTGTGTGTGTGTGTGTGTGTGTGTGTGTGTGTGTGTGTGTGTGTGTGTGTGTGTGTGTGTGTGTGTGTGTGTGTG
Source organism: Lota lota (assembly GCA_026745465.1). Lineage (NCBI taxonomy): Eukaryota > Metazoa > Chordata > Actinopteri > Gadiformes > Lotidae > Lota > Lota lota. Next base: position 46,294 of record JACYXH010000770.1, read on the forward strand.
TGTGTGTGTGTGTGTGTGTGTGTGTGTGTGTGTGTGTGTGTGTGTGTGTGTGTGTGCGTGTGTGTGTTACACTCAACGGGAAACCAAATTAAAGTGACAAACAGACTTATTCGGTCGAGCCTTTTCCCGGAGACTGCAGCGGCGAGGAGACGCTGTGATGACGAACGAGAGCTTACAGCGCTGGCGTTAAAGACACTGAAGACACTAAATTTAAAAACAGGCCGCGCACCCCCCCCCCCCCCCCCCCCCTTCAGCAACAGCTGAATCTCCCCCAGAAACCAGCTGGGGGGGGGGGCTATGGTAGTAAATCACATAATATACCGATACGGGAAAAGCCATCCCGCTTCAAATGAACCCTGAAGCGTTCCTCTTTCTAAAGGGGAAACCATCTGTTGTTCGGGCTATTTTGGGGTCCCCCCCCCCCCACCCCCACCATACATCCACTGGGTGAGGAGGATGTATGGGGGGGGGGGGGTGAGGGGACCGCCCCCCCCATCACCTAAAAGGCTCATGTTACATTTGTTACATGTTACATTGTTTACTTTGTTGTTAATAATCCCGGTTGCCGGGGCGACAGATCAACTTGCGACAGGATTGGTTATAGGTCACGCTATGGCGCGTAAGACATTTTGTATTCCTTGGTTTGTTCCGGATTGACGAGGAGGCGGGGGGGGGGGGGGGGGGGGGGGCCTAGGCAGATTTTTTAGGGAGTAAAAACTGTTTTGGCGAATCGAAGCATTTGCTTCTAGTTCTCAGAAGTACGGCGCTGCTCCTGGTGGCGGAAAGACGCACTTAGTGCCAAAGACGGGACCAGATCTCCCATTTCTTACTCGACCTCCGCTAGCCCTTTTTAATATGTGGTCCATTATCTACCGTACGGGATTTTAGTCATTTTATAGAAACATCCTACACATGTTTTCCATACATTATATTTATATATGAATTTTGGGCCTTTGTGTACCTTGAAAAGCGCTTAAAATAAAATGTATTATTATTCCAACAATAATAATACATTAATACAAAAGCCACGCCGAGATCACCACCTTGATAACGAGAGGGTTTTTACTTTCAATCAAGAATACATTGTAATTATTAGAGTAGTGATCACATCTCATACGCTCTTCTCTTGAGCTTCTTCCTGTTCCCTTCCTGTCTCCTCCTGCTCGTTATTCATCGTCTGTGGGCCTCCTCCGTTCCTCCATTCCTGGGAGGAGGATCTTCCTCCTCTGGGGTTTGGGAGTTTCCCCTTCTCCTCGTCTCTCTGAAGCCTTGGGGTCTGAGGAGCCTTCGTCGATGTGACGTCAGGGTGCTGCAGTAACCGCGACGAAGGCCTACACAAATACAGAGGATTTGCAAGATCACAAGTCAATTACTTTTTGTGAACGATAAAAAGTTCAAAAAGAGTAGCATCGCTTCCTTTACTTTAATGTATTTTTCTAAATAGTTCCAACTCCATGTTTTGATGTTGTGAGTCCTACTTTTAATCTTGAATTGAACGATTCATAGTCTTTTGAACTCTTCAAAGACAACGAGTCACCGGAAAATAAATGTTCTCCATCTTGTCTTGTCAAAAAAGAACAATAATGATGACAATAAGTAGGCTAATAAAGATTCTGTATTTACACAACAGTCTGTCGTCGTCGTCCCCCCTGCAACGCACACAAATAGGTCAATAATGTTCCGAAGATGTGACTTATCGTGCTTTAACTTTGATTTAAGGAGCGAGTTCCACCTATTCAGAGGAATCCAGAGATTTAGAGGTTCAGCTGTGATATTCTGCGTAGATAAAAAGTGCAGAGGATGCTAACACAGCTGTTATTGATTTGATCTTCGTGATTTACAACTAATACGAGCCGAGGGTTGGAGGACAGAAGGAGGAATTTCTCTTTCTCAAAAGAAGTGGATTTACTGGACGGTACTTTCCACAGAAATGACTTAATTTCTCTCTGACTTTGAGTTTCTTTTTCTGCTCAGGCAGAGAGGAGGACGGCCATAAATCAGCCGTCCTGCCCCGTCAAAGCCAAACCACGGCGGGGTTAATGGGAGTTCAAACAAGATTTATTTTAATTGTTCCAATATAAGTTTTGAACTCAAACAAAATGTCCTCCGTGTTGACAGTCAACGGTAAATTATATTACATCTGGACTCAAAGCCTCAAGCGGAACAAAACTTTACACATTTGTGGAATTAGACGGTGCGGTCGAACGGTTAATAAAACGCAGAAACGGAGATTCTCAAACCTAAATTAGGAACCGTATCGCATGTACGTAACTGGGCTTCAGTGAGGGCCTATCTTCCTCGTCATATTTAGACTGCAGTTATTTTCCATTTGTGTAGGCCTATAACTATTATAGTTGAAAATGTATAAAAGTCTAAAAATACATTTAATTAGAATGCAATATGTTGTCTTTATTGTAAAATAAAGAGAAATAAATGAAAATAGGATATGAAAGGGTGAATAATGATTTAACGTCAAGATGTTTTCTAGGGCAGTGTTCTCCAGCGTGCAATTTTAATCTTGAACAGACCCATTTAGTAAAGATGATAATTTAATAAAAAATATATTGTTCAATAAATTGAGTGTCCTGTTAAATAGTCTCACTTTGTGCATTCCATCATGTTTGACCTGTTTAATATCTGGGCGTTAAAAACCCAACGTTTAGATGTAGCCAACAATGCATAGACGAAAACAATGTGGCCTAGACCTAGCTCACTGACTGGCATAGACCTAGCTCACTGACAGACCTAGCTCACTGACTGTGGCCTAGACCTAGCTAACGAACATAGACCTAGCTAACGGACATAGACCTAGCTCACTGACTGTGGCCTAGACCAAGCTAACGGACATAGACCTAGCTAACGGACATAGACCTAGCTCACTGACTGTGGCCTAGACCTAGCTAACGAACATAGACCTAGCTCACTGTGGCCTAGACCTAGCTAACAAACAGACCTAGCTCACTGACTGTGGCCTAGACCTAGCTAACGAACATAGACCTAGCTCACTGACTGTGGCAAAGACCTAGCTAACGGACATAGACCTAGCTAACGGACATAGACCTAGCTCACTGACTGTGGCAAAGACCTAGCTAACGGACATAGACCTAGCTCACTGACTGTGGCCTAGACCTAGATAACGGACATAGACCTAGCTAACGAACTGGGCGGCATAGCCCTAGCTAACTGACGCAACACATGTTGCCACAAAATACATGTTATTTGGCCTAAACTGGATACACAAAGTATTGTTCCAATATAGGCCAAGATAAATAAAGGGCAGCAAATAAGTGAAGATGGATCAATCCTTGTGAATTCTAGAGTACAGTTTAAAAACACAAATAGCCAAGAAACCAAAGTTTAAGGTTGTAAATTTAATGGAATTGCAAGGAAAGATCTCATATTACAAGTACAATGTTTGTGATGAATAAACAAATGTTGCACAATGTTCTGTTCATCTATGGGTTACAGCAAAAAAACAATGTTCAATCTTAAGTTTGTTTGGCATAACCTAGGCGTCATTCCAAGGAGGCTCGCTGAAGTCTAATTTGCTTCATTCAATTCTGAGCATGCTTTTGTCTGTGTACTTGTGGACGCACTTTGTAACGAGTTTAAAGAGTTTTTTAACGCCATACGACACAATGTCTAGCGACAAGCTAGACTAAGCATGTAAACACTTGTTGCTTAGAAACAAACAGATGATATTTGCTAACATTAAACACTCGAGGATCCTACGTTGTCACCTGAAATCTGATTCCTAGAACTCTCTGCACGCTGTCCAGTTTTAAAGCATGTTGTGCAGCACTAACTCTCACTTGGAGTTGGACTGCTTTGTTCTCAGCCTCACATGCACTCTGAATAAAGAGTCAGCTGAAAGACGCAGGGCCCCAGAGGGACCCCACCCCGGTTAGACGTACACTAGTTGGGCTCAGACAGTGAACAGAAATAAAACGAATTTATATCTAATGAAAAGATCGGTACGAGCATACTTGGCCAAAATGTGTGTGGAACTGTGTGGTTACATTTGGTGTCAAGTGACAGCGTAGTTGGGGCCAGGGGTCTTCAGGTTGGGAGGGGGGGGGGTGGCGATGGTTCAGTAGACGACGTCACGGCCCCTCACTCTGGTAGTGGATTGAAGCACAAAGTTTTGTTTTGAATTTGAAGCCATTTACAGACCCAAATGTAGACGACACCATGTAACTACTTGCTGCACAACCTGCCTATAAGCCATAACAATTGGTCTCGTCTCTTCTTCAGACTTACCGACAGCGCTGACCTGGGGTGAAGGTACGTCTTCACCCACCGCCCCAGGATGGCCAGCCAGTCCTGGGATCTGCATGGAGACCCCTCGCCCGGTCCAGCAGAGAGCTCAGGAGTTGAACCGCCAACTGGAAGGAAGATAGCAATATGAGCGACTACATTTGAAGGGCCTTCAGAAGCACAAGGCAGCGACCGCACCGTCTGGTTAAAGAGAAAGTGCCTCTGTACATTTAGCAGATGATCCTACAGGACGTAGTGGAGGCTGATGTCAAGCAGAGGATGACCTCACAGCAACTACACAACGTCCCAAGTGTCCACAAAGACCTGACAAAATCATTTTTTTCTAGGCGCAAACCAGTCTTAACAGTAAACAGAATCAGAAGAGTTGCTTTTATTACATCTTAACGTACAAGTACGCAAGAGTCAAATTCTTAGGCTTGGCTCCTCAACAGTCACATAGCAGCATCAATACACGATCCCAATAACAAGTGTGTTCAAGTGGTAGTGGTACCAGCCACGGTGGTAGTGCAACATTCAACAACGTCCACAAGTCAGTGGAGAGGTTCTAGACCAGAACACTCACCTTGTTCGGCGCGTCGCTGGTCTGCTGTGGTGCGGACCAGGGACACGCTTGGCTTTGGTTCAGCTGGTTTAATATTGGCTACGATTAAGCGGGTTATTTTGGTATACGGTTTAAAGAATGAGGGTTTAGGTATGATGATTAGTTATGGTTACGTTTGAGATGATTACGTTTAGTTTTTAGGTTTGAGATGGTTTAGTTTACCGATGATTAGTTTAGGTACTAGGTTAGAGATGGTTAAGTTTAGGTACTAGGTTAGAGATGGTTAAGTTTAGGTACTAGGTTAGAGATGGTTAAGTTTAGGTACTAGGTTAGAGATGGTTAGTTTAGGTTTTAAGTTAGAGATGGTTAATTTAGGTACTAGGTTAGAGATGGGTAAGTTTAGGTACTAGGTTAGAGATGGTTAAGTTTAGGTACCAGGTTAGGTTGAGGGGTTAGATGGTTTAAGTCTAGTTTAGAGCTAGGGTTTGTTTGAGCGGTTAGATGGTTTAAGTCTAGTTTAGGTACTAGTTTAGGTTGAGGGGTTGGATGGTTTAGGTCTAGGGTTTGTTGCCAGCGTGTCCCTTTAGTCGTCCTGTCTGCTGCATGGTTATCAGCTCCTCCATCTTCATCTGAAAGACAATAAGCAAACTATTGATCTGAGGGAACACGAGTCTCAGCAGAACAGTGAGAAATGACGCCGTATAGACACAATGCTTGCAGGCAAACTAAATCCATATCTGATGCGGGGGTAGAAAGCTGCAGCAGTAAAACACTTTAAATAACCCTACTAGGGGAATGCTAAACTAGAACCAGTAAGAGGGCAGCCATTTTTAGCTAGCGGCCACAAGTCCATCAGTAGCTTACCAAGCAGCTGTACCGCGCCGGGTCCCTCCATGGCTCCTGGGTCCTGGGTGGGTCCTGGGTCCCTCCATGGCTCCTGGGTGAGTCCTTGGTCCTGGGTCCCTCCATGGCTCCTGGGTGGGTCCTGGGTCCCTCCATGGCTCCTGGGTCCTGGGTCCCTCCATGGCTCCTGGGTCCTGGGTGAGTCCTTGGTCCTGGGTCCCTCCATGGCTCCTGGGTCCTGGGTGGGTCCTGGGTCCCTCCATGGCTCCTGGGTCCTGGGTGAGTCCTTGGTCCTGGGTCCCTCCATGGCTCCTGGGTGAGTCCTTGGTCCTGGGTCCCTCCATGGCTCCTGGGTGGGTCCTGGGTCCACGGCTCCGGGTCCTGGGTGGGTCCCTCCATGGCTCCGGATCCTGGGTCCACGGCTCTGGGTCCTGGGTGGGTCCTAGGTCCACGGCTCTGGGTCCTGGGTGGGTCCTAGGTCCACGGCTCTGGGTCCTGGGTCCACCCACGGCTCCGGGCTGCAGTCCTGGGGTTCAAAACAGCATTACCATTTAGTCGACTAAAGACCCAGTTACAAGTCACTGCTCACCAGTACACAGGTGACCAGTTAAGTCCATAACCCAGGTACTTCCGCAAACTAGTCGAGTTGCGATCACAGAAAGCCATTTTGCGACCAAGCAGAAGTGGGTATTTAACTGTGAACCAATCGGTGTGAAGAGTTTACCTTCGCTGGGGGAGGAGCCTGCCCTCTTCATGCACGCCGTCACCCCCAGAACCTCCAGAAGAACGGCCGCCTGCGTCGTCTCGGTCCCTTCTGAAAAACACGTCAATCATGGATCAAAGACAGTCACCGATACAGAGACAGCCAGCCAGTCCTAGTGACCGAGAAGGCTGGTTTCATGTCAACCAAGACTTCTGTACGCATTACTGTAGTATGTGTACGAGTGCTGTCGCCGTTAGTCATACGATTCATTAGCTAAACGTCGCCAAGAAAAAAGTTAAGAATCTCATCCTTCCACATCTGTAGACGGCAGCGCTCCTGGTCGCCACATCTGTAGACGGCAGCGCTCCTGGTCTCCACATCTGTAGCCTGTAGCACTCCTGGTCTCCACATCTGTAGTCTGTAGCGCTCCTGGTCTCCACATCTGTAGTCTGTAGCGCTCCTGGTCTCCACATCTGCAGTCTGTAGCGCTCCTGGTCAGCTCCAGTCCTACAGTTCAAAGAGTCATTGGATTGACCAACTCTGTACAACACTGGAGAGGTCAAACAGCTCAGCTTGGAAAATACCTTAGACTTCCAGGAGGAAGGGCCAACGAGTCATCATCAGTCGAGGCACAGCACTGGTGGGAAAAAGTATTATTGAGTACATGGTCAGCGGCTCATTTGAAGAGTTGTATACAAAATCAAACACTCACCATTACATGCGGCCAGATGGTTGTGGTTCAGTCGGGGAAACCTGACACCAAAACAAGTCAGTAAGTGTTGAGTAGACGTCAGTACATCGAGCCACTGCTTCAGTTAAATCGACTAGGACAGCTGTAAACTTTACTTGCCTTTGCTGATGTTTGTACAACTCTTCCAATGGCCTCCTTGCGGTAAAACATGCAAATTATTAATGTGGACATTTGTAGAGAACTATTTTTAATTTATCATACTAAAAGGCAGCCTGTTTAAAGCAACCTAATTTTCCACTGAAAATGTTAAAGTGGTCAAAACAGACTTTTTTAAAAAGGACGTAGCATGTGTGGCCATTATTCAACGACAGTTCACACAGCGGGGTTAGAATACCTGCTAAAACCACGAGTGTGTCAGAGGCAAACAGCGCTGCACATAATCAAACCACACTGCAGAGAACACAACCACACTGCACAGAACACAACCACACTGCAGAGAACACAACCCCACTGCACAGAATTCACCAGCGGGAAGCAGTAAACGCAGCTTCACGGGGATGTGGAAAGACAAACGATCAGTGGTGTACGAGAAGTATATGCAGCATGGAAACCATGACCAAAACCTTCACATTGTGGCGTACCACCAGTCCCACAGAGAGAAAATAAACAGAAAAAAACCCAGTTAAAACAGCAATGGAACCCAACCATTACACTCCCAGTCAGGCATTTGACAATGGCTGGTCATGAAAACGCAACAGCCAGCCTTTCCACAAGGTTCTAATCCCATCAGGTTCCTCAAGGTGGACCATGAGACCTTCCCTGTACCAGAACGGTGTCTTGGACACAACACACACCCTTGTAATGTTTGTAAAGCAGACACACACACCCTTGTCATGTTTGTAAAGCAGACACACACCCTTGTCATGTTTGTAAACCAAGAAACCCATTGATTAATAGTGGAGCACACTCCACACCTTGAGTTGTGATTCGTCTGCTCAACCCTTCACGCAACCGTTCTAAAGTTCATTATGAAACCATCAAGCACCTTTACATTTGTTCACACGAAACAACAAACATCGGGGTGCTCATCGCGGACCACAACGTTAGGCAGACACTGGGACCTTGACTGAATGAGTGCAGCATGACTTCAGACCATTGCAGTAATTCATGACGCATTCAGTTTGAAAAATGTAAAACCTTTAGAAGCTCTTTCGGACGGTGACAAACTCTGCAGACACAGTACCCAACCAGTTCCCCAAAATAGTTCGTTTGGGGTTTCGTTTAGGAGAACCATAGCGTACAGTTCTCTCCCACACCATAGTACACATTGTGTTGTTTTTTTTTACAGCAGTTAGGTCAACATAGTTCCAGAAACCAGTCACATTCGAGGTTCTAGTCGTGATACCATTCGGGTGACGGGGTCATTCCGGTCGCCAGCCGACCCCAGGTAATACAAAACCAGCGTAGTACAACTCCACACACAAGCCAGCAAAGCGGTGACGACGGTCACTTCAGTAAAATGCATGAAAGAAGGGGGATAGCGATGTCACAAATACACAACACCAACACAAGTCAAATCACTTCTACCAGCGCATTAGGGAACAGAGCATGGCGGACTCACCGCGGGGTTCCCCGCTGAAGCGCCGCGTTG
>JACYXH010000770.1:60000-62500 GCA_026745465.1 Lota lota
CATCACAGAATGGGATGTACCCTATGAACGAACACAGAGATGTAAAAACACATGCCATCACAGAATGGGATGTACCCTATGAACGAACACAGAGATGTAAAAACACATGCCATCACAGAATGGGATGTACCCTATGAACGAACACAGAAATGCAGAAAGACCTAAAGTATTAATTGCTTGACTCAGTATTTTCCATGATGACGTCACTGAGAAGGCGAACCACGTCTCATCTAGAGCCTCGAGGTCAGGGCGGGATGGTGTCATGTGACCTGTCATGTGACCTCTGACCTGCTGTCTGAAACGTATCCCCTCTCTCACACGTTTCTATCCATTCATCTATTTACCTGTTTTTATTTGATCGTATGTTCTGCTCCTGTTCTGGGGAGGGAGGGGAGGGGAGGGAGGGGAGGGGAGGGGAGGGAGGGGAGGGAGGGGAGGGGAGGGGAGGGAGGGGAGGGAGGGGAGGGGAGGGAGGGAGGGGAGGGGAGGGAGGGGAGGGGAGGGGAGGGGAGGGAGGGGGGAGGGAGGGGAGAGGGAGGGGAGGGGAGGGGAGGGAGGGGGGGAGGGGAGGGAGGGGAGGGGAGGGGAGGGAGGGGAGGGGAGGGGAGGGGAGGGAGGGGAGGGAGGGGAGGGGAGAGGAGGGGAGGGGAGGAGGGGAGGGAGGGGAGGGGAGAGGAGAGGAGGGGGCCGCGCTGCGGACCACGGCGCCGCGAGCAGGGGCCGTGGTCCGCAGCGCGCCCTGATGCAACCCGGCTAATCGCCCTGCGTAATGAAGGAGCGCAGCGCTCGGCTTGCTAGCCGCGCAGCGCTCGCCTTGCTAGCCGCGCAGCGCTCGCCTTGCTAGCCGCGCAGCGCTCGGCTTGCTAGCCGCGCAGCGCTCGGCTTGCTAGCGCTCGGCTTGCTAGCCGCGCAGCGCTCGGCTTGCTAGCCGCGCAGCGCTCGGCTTGCTAGCCGCGCAGCGCTCGGCTTGTTAGCCGCGCAGCGCTCGGCTTGTTAGCCGCGCAGCGCTCGGCTTGTTAGCCGCGCAGCGCTCGCCTTGTTAGCCGCGCAGCGCTCGGCTTGCTAGCCGCGCAGCGCTCGGCTTGTTAGCCGCGCAGCGCTCGGCTTGTTAGCCGGGCAGCGCTCGGACGGCACGCTGCCCGTTTGAAGTCTGGTTCAGACGTGCAGCCGGTTGGCCAACGCTGGAGGAGACGCAGACGCATCAAACAAACCAAAACACCAACATCAAACACCACCTTCTGCTAACCTGCAGAGAGGCCCAATTAGAGCCCCTCGCTCCGACCGCTGGAAGCACAGGGGATGAGGTACGCCTGTATCCCGGGATCTGCATGAGTACTGATCTATGTACCGTAATCTATGTACTGTGATCTATGTACTGTGATCTATGTACTGTGATCTATGTACTGTGATCTGTATACTGTGATCTATGTACTGTGATCTATGTACTGTGATCTATGTACTGTGATCTGTACACTGTGATCTGTGTACTGTGATCTGTGTACTGTGATCTGTGTACTGTGATCTATGTACTGTGATCTATGTACTGTGATCTATGTACTGTGATCTATGTACTGTGATCTGTACACTGTGATCTGTGTACTGTGATCTATGTACTGTGATCTATGTACTGTGATCTATGTACTGTGATCTGTATACTGTGATCTATGTACTGTGATCTATGTACTGTGATCTGTATACTGTGATCTATGTACTGTGATCTGTGTACTGTGATCTGTGTACTGTGATCTGTGTACTGTGATCTATGTACTGTGATCTATGTACTGTGATCTGTATACTGTGATCTATGTACTGTGATCTATGTACTGTGATCTATGTACTGTGATCTATGTACTGTGATCTGTATACTGTGATCTATGTACTGTGATCTATGTACTGTGATCTATGTACTGTGATCTATGTACTGTGATCTGTATACTGTGATCTATGTACTGTGATCTATGTACTGTGATCTATGTACTGTGATCTATGTACTGTGATCTGTATACTGTGATCTATGTACTGTGATCTATGTACTGTGATCTATGTACTGTGATCTATGTACTGTGATCTGTATACTGTGATCTATGTACTGTGATCTATGTACTGTGATCTATGTACTGTGATCTATGTACTGTGATCTATGTACTGTGATCTGTATACTGTGATCTATGTACTGTGATCTATGTACTGTGATCTATGTACTGTGATCTATGTACTGTGATCTATGTACTGTGATCTATGTACTGTGATCTGTACACTGTGATCTATGTACTGTGATCTGTATACTGTGATCTATGTACTGTGATCTATGTACTGTGATCTGTACACTGTGATCTGTGTACTGTGATCTATGTACTGTGATCTATGTACTGTGATCTATGTACTGTGATCTGTACACTGTGATCTGTGTACTGTGATCTATGTACTGTGATCTATGTACTGTGATCTATGTACTGTGATCTGTACACTGTGATCTATGTACTGTGATCTATGTACTTTG
>JACYXH010000770.1:70000-77500 GCA_026745465.1 Lota lota
TTCATCACTGCGCGTTCCTCCAGTGGTTCATCACTGCGTGTTCCTCCAGTGGTTCATCACTGAGCGTTCCTCCAGTGGTTCATCACTGAGCGTTCCTCCAGTGGTTCATCACTGAGCGTTCCTCCAGTGGTTCATCACTGCGTGTTCCTCCAGTGGTTCATCACTTAGCGTTCCTCCAGTGGTTCATCACTGAGCGTTCCTCCAGTGGTTCATCCAGTGGTTCATCACTGCGTGTTCCTCCAGTGGTTCATCACTGCGTGTTCCTCCAGTGGTTCATCACTGCGTGTTCCTCCAGTGGTTCATCACTTAGCGTTCCTCCAGTGGTTCATCACTGAGCGTTCCTCCAGTGGTTCATCCAGTGGTTCATCACTGAGCGTTCTTCCAGTGATGAACCACTGAGCGTTCCTCCAGTGGTTCATCACTGAGCGTTCCTCCAGTGGTTCATCATTGAGCGTTCCTCCAGTGGTTCATCACTGCGTGTTCCTCCAGTGGTTCATCACTGCGCGTTCCTCCAGTGGTTCATCACTGAGCGTTCCTCCAGTGGTTCATCACTGAGCGTTCCTCCAGTGGTTCATCACTGCGCGTTCCTCCAGTGGTTCATCCAGTGGTTCATCACTGCGTGTTCCTCCAGTGGTTCATCACTGAGCGTTCCTCCAGTGGTTCATCACTGAGCGTTCCTCCAGTGATTTGTCATGCTAGCTTAAAATGACGGCTATTACCTCGAATTGTTAGCATGTCTCAAGTAATCACAGTACCAATGCAGTGTGTGTGTGTGTGTGTGTGTGTGTGTGTGTGAGTACAGTGTGTGACCAGTGTGTGTCTCTTTATATTTAACCAGAAGCTATGCTGTAACTGTGCTTGGCTGAGTAATGATGATGATGATGATGATGATGATGATGATGGTGGTGGTGGTGAGAATCTAGGTCTGTTCTTTCAAAGCACAACATATGCTAAACATTCACATGTGTGTGTGTGTCTGTGTGTGTGTGCGTGCGTTTGTGTGTGTGTGTGTGAGTGTGTGTGTGTGCGTTTGTGCCACCACATAGCTACACATGGTAACCAAAAAACAACAGAAAAATAAACTTCAAAGAAGTTCTAAAAGGACGTGTACTAGAGAGACGCTGGTCGTCATGGAGACCTGTGATGGCTTGCAGGACCAGAAGACTCACTGCGTCATGATCTGTGAACCGCTCCAGACGAGTCCACCACACACCAGAACCAGACCTCTACGTGGACCCTCCGGCTCCAGGTCCCGCCTCGTTGGCAGCGCATCTCCTGATTGGCCGGAACGCTGTGTGTGTGTGTGTGTGTGTGTGTGTGTGTATAGTGTGGGTGTGTGTGTATAGTGTGTGTGTGTGTGTATAGTGTATAGTGTGTGTATAGTGTGTGTGTGTGTGTGTGTGTGTGTGTGTGTGGTGTGTGTGTGGTGTGTGTGTGGTGTGTGTGTGTGTGGTGTGTGTGTGTGTGTGTGTATAGTGTATAGTGTGTGTATAGTGTGTGTGTGTGTGTGTGTGTGTATAGTGTGTGTATGTGTATAGTGTATAGTGTGTGTGTGTGAAGCCAGTACACACTAATACTAATACACACTGTCCCATCAGGGCCCCCCCCCCCCCCCCCCCCCCCCCCCCCCCGGTGGGACATCTCATGGGAAAGCCACGGCCGGGGCTACAATGGTGGCTAACAGACCCTCTAGCTTTGATTAGCGTGAAGCGCACCTGGCTAGCGCTGGTGGCTAACAGACCCTCTAGCTTTGATTAGCGTGAAGCGCACCTGGCTAGCGCTGGTGGCTAACAGACCCTCTAGCTTTGATTAGCGTGACGCGCGCCTGGCTAGCGCTGGTGGCTAACAGACCCTCTAGCTTTGATTAGCGTGACGCGCGCCTGGCTAGCGCTGGTGGCTAACAGACCCTCTAGCTTTGATTAGCGTGAAGCGCGCCTGGCTAGCGCTAGTGGCTAACAGACCCGCTAGCTTTGATTAGCGTGAGGCGCGCCTGGCTAGCGCTGGTGGCTAACAGACCCTCTAGCTTTGATTAGCGTGACGCGCGCCTGGCTAGCGCTGGTGGCTAACAGACCCTCTAGCTTTGATTAGCGTGAAGCGCACCTGGCTAGCGCTAGTGGCTAACAGACCCGCTAGCTTTGATTAGCGTGAAGCGCACCTGGCTAGCGCTGGTGGCTAACAGACCCGCTAGCTTTGATTAGCGTGACGCGCGCCTGGCTAGCGCTGGTGGCTAACAGACCCGCTAGCTTTGATTAGCGTGAGGCGCGCCTGGCTAGCGCTGGTGGCTAACAGACCCTCTAGCTTTGATTAGCGTGACGCGCGCCTGGCTAGCGCTGGTGGCTAACAGACCCTCTAGCTTTGATTAGCGTGAAGCGCACCTGGCTAGCGCTAGTGGCTAACAGACCCTCTAGCTTTGATTAGCGTGAAGCGCGCCTGGCTAGCGCTAGTGGCTAACAGACCCGCTAGCTTTGATTAGCGTGAGGCGCGCCTGGCTAGCGCTAGTGGCTAACAGACCCGCTAGCTTTGATTAGCGTGAGGCGCGCCTGGCTAGCGCTGGTGGCTAACAGACCCGCTAGCTTTGATTAGCGTGAAGCGCACCTGGCTAGCGCTGGTGGCTAACAGACCCGCTAGCTTTGATTAGCGTGAAGCGCACCTGGCTAGCGCTGGTGGCTAACAGACCCGCTAGCTTTCATTAGCGTGAAGCGCGCTAGCTGCGGGATCGTCCACCCGGCGTCCCGGTAACCTCCCTGATTCTCCCTGGTCACAGCGAGCGATTTTCAGGAGAAAAATGTGCTTTTCATTTGTCCTCAAACGGCTTTGATAGAGTAATATGTGAATTGGTGTGTGTGTGTGTGTTTGAGGGTGGGTGTTTGTGTGTGTGTGTTTGTGTGTGTGTGTGTTTTAGGGTGTGTGTTTGTGTGTGTGAGTTGATGTGTGTGTTTGTGTGTGTGTTTGAGGGTGGGTGTTTGTGTGTGTGAGTTGGTGTGTGTGTGTGTTTGAGGGTGCATGTTTGTGTGTGTCTCCAAACCATTAAGTCCTCCATTAACACACTCACACACACCCTTACCATGAGGATCAATAACAGTGTGTTTTGCGGTCGATCCAAACTCATCAATGTCCTGACGGTTGATCACCTTGACCCTTGACCCGAGGGAATGGACATGACCCCTGTTAACTACTCTACCCCTACACACACACACACACACACACACACACACACATATATATATACACACACACACACACACAAAGACCCACACACACACACACACACACACACATGGACCCACACACACACATACATACATACATACATACATACACACACACAAAGACCCCCCCCACACACACACATACATACGTATATACACACACACGCACACACACACACACACACACACAAAGACCCACACACACACATACATATATACATATACACATATATACACACACACACACACACACACACATGGACCCACACACACTCATACATACACACACACACACACACACACACACACACACACACACAAAGACCCACACACACACAGATATACATATAGATATAGATATATAGATATATAATTACTTACAGGACTTACACTTATAACAACCATTCAATGCTGAATGAACCCACAACTCACTTGCTCTGGATGTCATTCTTACAAAATAGTTATTTAGTGAGATTTGATTCATTAACCCCAACACCCAAAAGGTTGCAGGACTGTTGTCATTGGACAGAGGGTCATATCAATCACCGATGGAGGCGGGACGTTGGGGTCACATGACTTAGTTAGAACATGATGTCACCTCCTCAGCTGGTATTGTTTAAGTCAAACAATAAACTGAATTTAAAACAACATGGGTGTGTTTGGTTCTCTCGTCAACACTGTTGAATATGTTACTTTTTGACATGTGTTTACCTGAATAGTATTAATGTGCTGCATGTGTGTGTATTTACACTGTTGAAAGGTAGAACCGCACAAAATCATAGAATGTATAACATGGGACCCGAAAGAGAAAATACCATCCCGCGGTCCTGGGCTGCCCCCTAGTGGCCACTTTAGGAAGAGGCACAAACACCTAAACCCAAAAGCTAGAATCACGGAACACGCGAAATCGACCAAAACGTGTTACATCTTTTAACATGCCACACATTCAAACTTCTTCCAGTTTCTTATAGCTCAAACTGGAGTGGCATTTTATGTCATTACAATAAATAAAGTGTAGCTTTTAACATAAACATGTCGGTGTAAAGTTAGTGTTTGCATTGCGTTCACACAGTGAGACAGAGTAGAAATGTTTTGTGGTGCATATCTATTCCAGCCCAGCCGAGGGCCCCGTGAGGGCCCCGTGTGGACCCACAGCTATCCCCCGGAGATGGCCGTCTCTCCCCGGGTACATCACTCACACCAGCACCGTAAACTAGCGGGCCTTTATCGCTCCAGGCAGCGGCCGGTTCGAGCCCAGAGCAGCTCTTACTGGCTGGCTGGAATGTGCTCGGGCCGCCAGGGGAGACTGAGAACGATGTGTGCGGCCAAGATAACGGACAGGCTTCCTCACGGTCCGCCGCAGGTGTTTCTCTTTTGAGGAAAACTGAAACATTCAAACTGTTTTCTTCGAGGCCGTTTCGTGTTTTCTCGCGGATCCAACGAGCCCTCACGGTGCAGTAAACCCTGAGCACTGCGCCGTTACGGACGGACTTGCGCATATTTCCCCACTGGTTGGGAAATATGATCCTACTTCCGTTAAATGTGCAGGAGGCCTCAAGGCGCCGGAAGCCAACACGAGTTCTTTCAAATCAAAAGTTTATGCAATAACTTTACAGCAAGTGTCTGTTGTAATTGGACCCTTGTTTAATTAGCGTGAGAGGAGGAGTAGCACAAGCTACTCCTTCTCTCTTCTCCTCTCTTGTCCTCTCTTCTCTGCTCCTCTTCTCTGCCCCCCCCCCCCCCCACCCGTTCTCTCCAACCCCTTTACACCTCCTCTTCTCCACACACACACACACACACACACACACACACACACACACACACACACACACACACACCGGAGTTATGACTTGAATCCAATCCATTACACACCTCTACACACTCCCTGGCTTCCCTGCTGGGCATGTGTGTGTGTGTGTGTGTGTGTGTGTGTGTGTGTGTGTGTGTGTGTGTGTGTGTGTGTGGTGGAGGGGGGGAGGGGAGTTGCAGCTGTCTGGACGTAAATTAACAGAAGAATGTCTCCAGTCTGTCAACCTGGAGCACACTGCTGCAGATTCACCACACACACACACACACACACACACACACACACACACATACAAACACACACATACACACACACACACACATACACACACACACACACACACACACACACACACACATACAAACACACACATACATACACACACACGCACACACACACACACACACACAAACACACACATACATACACACACACACACACACACACACACATACAAACACACACATACATACACACACACACACACACACACACACACACACATACAAACACACACATACATACACGCACACACGCACACACACACATACATACACACACACACGCACACACACAAACATACACACACATACACACACATACACACGCACACATACACGTACATACAAATAAACACACGTGTGTGTCAGTGTGTGCATGTGTATTTGCGTTCGTACCTGACGTATTACTTTCATGTTCGTGTGTGTGAGTGTTGGTTTCCATGGAAACGTGTACTGGTGTGTTTAGTGATTTCAGTCATGGGTGTAAAACATGTTCTGCACCGCAGGGTCCCGGGAAGGGAGACGCCCGGGTCACGGGCCACTGACCCCGACCCATGTGGACGCCACGCCCCTCTCCTTAAGGAACTGGAGGTTCCATCGTCAACACAACGGAGCGTACCAACTGGAGGTTCCATCGTCAACACAACGGAGCGTACCAACTGGAGGTTCCATCATCAACACAACGGAGCGTACCAACTGGAGGTTCCATCGTCAACACAACGGAGCGTACCAACTGGAGGTTCCATCGTCAACACAACGGAGCGTACCAACTGGAGGTTCCATCGTCAACACAACGGAGCGTACCAACTGGAGGTTCCATCGTCAACACAACAGAGCGTACCAACTGGAGGTTCCATCATCAACACAACGGAGCGTACCAACTGGAGGTTCCATCATCAACACAACGGAGCGTACCAACTGGAGGTTCCATCGTCAACACAACGGAGCGTACCAACTGGAGGTTCCATCGTCAACACAACGGAGCGTACCAACTGGAGGTTCCATCGTCAACACAACGGAGCGTACCAACTGGAGGTTCCATCATCAACACAACGGAGCGTACCAACTGGAGGTTCCATCGTCAACACAACGGAGCGTACCAACTGGAGGTTCCATCGTCAACACAACAGAGCGTACCAACTGGAGGTTCCATCATCAACACAACGGAGCGTACCAACTGGAGGTTCCATCGTCAACACAACGGAGCGTACCAACTGGAGGTTCCATCGTCAACACAACAGAGCGTACCAACTGGAGGTTCCATCATCAACACAACGGAGCGTACCAACTGGAGGTTCCATCATCAACACAACGGAGCGTACCAACTGGAGGTTCCATCGTCAACACAACAGAGCGTACCAACTGGAGGTTCCATCGTCAACACAACGGAGCGTACCAACTGGAGGTTCCATCGTCAACACAACGGAGCGTACCAACTGGAGGTTCCATCATCAACACAACGGAGCGTACCAACTGGAGGTTCCATCGTCAACACAACGGAGCGTACCAACTGGAGGTTCCATCGTCAACACAACGGAGCGTACCAACTGGAGGTTCCATCGTCAACACAACGGAGCGTACCAACTGGAGGTTCCATCGTCAACACAACGGAGCGTACCAACTGGAGGTTCCATCATCAACACAACGGAGCGTACCAACTGGAGGTTCCATCATCAACACAACGGAGCGTACCAACTGGAGGTTCCATCGTCAACACAACGGAGCGTACCAACTGGAGGTTCCATCGTCAACACAACGGAGCGTACCAACTGGAGGTTCCATCGTCAACACAACAGAGCGTACCAACTGGAGGTTCCATCATCAACACAACGGAGCGTACCAACTGGAGGTTCCATTATCAACACAACGGAGCGTACCAACTGGAGGTTCCATCGTCAACACAACGGAGCGTACCAACTGGAGGTTCCATCGTCAACACAACGGAGCGTACCAACTGGAGGTTCCATCGTCAACACAACGGAGTGTACCAACTGGAGGTTCCATCATCAACACAACGGAGCGTACCAACTGGAGGTTCCATCGTCAACACAACGGAGCGTACCAACTGGAGGTTCCATCGTCAACACAACAGAGCGTACCAACTGGAGGTTCCATCATCAACACAACGGAGCGTACCAACTGGAGGTTCCATCGTCAACACAACGGAGCGTACCAACTGGAGGTTCCATCGTCAACACAACAG
>JACYXH010000770.1:80000-115000 GCA_026745465.1 Lota lota
GGCTGGGATGTATTTACACCACGTCACTCCTGCTGAGGTCTCTCTCTCTCTCTCTCTCTCTCTCTCTCTCTCTCTCTCTCTCTCTCTCTCTCTCTCTCTCTCTCTCTCTCTCTCTCTCTCTCTCTCTCTCTCTCTCTCTCTCTCTCTCTCTCTCTCTCTCTCTCTCTCTCTCTCTCTCTCTCTCTCTCTCTCTCTCTCTCTCTCTCTCTCTCTCTGGGGCCGCCATCTCATCAGCGCTGACCTCAGATGGATGGATCCAACATGGTGGTGGAGGAGGAGGAGAGGAGGGTGGGTGGGAGGAGAAGGAGAGGAGGAGAGGAGGAGAGGAGGGGGTTGGAGGAGGGAGGAGGAGAGGAGGGTGGGGAGATAAAGAGGGGGTTGTGGAGGGGGGAGGAGGAGGAGTGGGGGGAAGGAGGAGGAGAGGAGGGTGGGGGGGAGGAGAAGGAGAGGAGGGTGGGGGGGAGGAGAAGGAGAGGAGGGTGGGGGAGGAGGAGGGGGTTGGAGGAGGGAGGAGGGTGCGGGGACAAAGGGGGTTGTGGAGGGGGGAGGAGGAGGAGTGGGGGAAGGAGGAGGAGAGGAGGGTGGGGGGGAGGAGAAGGAGAGGAGGAGAGGAGGAGAGGAGGGGGTTGGAGGAGGGAGGAGGAGAGGAGGGTGGGGGGGAAGAGAAGGAGAGGAAGAGAGGAGGGTGGGGGGAGGAGAAGGAGAGGAGGAAAGGAGGGTGGGGGGGAGGAAGAGGGGTTGTGGAGGGGGGAGGAGGAGGAGGGGGGACGTCAGGGGGAGGAGGAGGAGGAGGAGGAGGAGATGGAATCCATATTTTTCCAATATGCGTACGGGGGCCGTTGATCAGGAGCGGGTTGGCGTCTTTGAAGCGAGCTAGCATCAACAAGCGGTTGGAACGGTTAGCGGTTGGAACGCGGCGGTCTGGCTAAACAAACGTCGCTCACTGCGGACAGGCTAGGAGGGGAGAGGGGGGAGGAGGGGGAGCAGGGGGAGGAGGAGGGAGGATGAAGGGCTGGGAGACATTCCAGAGGAGCGGAGCGCTAGGCTGGCTTCCTGGCCTTGATTAGAGACGTGGAGACTGGCGCTGGTGGAGATCCGAATCTAAGGACGGCGGCAAGGGAACCGCACCGCGCCGCGACTTGTTTTCTTATGACGGAGGACCCGTTAGGGGCCAGGCGTCCATCGGGCCGGCCTGGCGGCTGCTCCAGGTCCCTCCTCAACACAAAGGTCAAAGGTCAAAGGCTGGATTCCCAAGAGGGCGGGTCTCCATCAAAACAAGGCCGCCAGTGCGTTGTCGTTGAACCAATCACAAATCAAGCCTACATTTGGCCCGTGATCAATTTAATTAAATCGAACTTCTCATCTGGCGAACCATCGAAGCTTGAATTTACAACCCCACAGAAGCATAGACCTCCCTTCTCTTAATAGGTTTAGAAAGTTTGACGTGTAGCGAGCCTTCTGCTTGTGCAATTACACAAAACTACAGGAAGACTAACACTCTTTAAGTAAACTAAGTACACTAAGTACTTTAGCCCCAGTACTACAGTAGTGTAGTACCGGTACTACAGTAGTGTAGTACCGGTACTACAGTAGTGTAGTACTGGTACTACAGTAGGGTGGTACTGGTACTACAGTAGTAGGAGCACATTGTGATTTAGTGAGGCAGTGTTGTTATGGTCCACTTTCCAGAAGTCATGAGGGAGACATTTGAAGTTCAATGTTGACTGACTCCAAGACAGACTAGAGGGGAAAGCCTTTAATAAAAGTTTGCTCCTTCAAATGAAACACCTTACAGCTGACGATTACAAGCAAAACCAGAAATGATAAAAGCATATGAATAGAAAAGTACTTTTCACCAAAAACGTCATTCCCTGCAGTCTGGGTGGATCAGAACCAGTCTCTACAACCTCGTCAGAGTTCTGTCTGTACTGGGTCTGGAGGAGTCCTGGCTACAGACACCATGCCTACAGTAGCTACATACACGTTTCCATGGTTACATACACGTTTCCAGTAGAAGTGACATTTTTCCATGGTTACATACACGTTTCCATGGTTACATACACGTTTCCATGGTTACATACACGTTTCCATGGTTACATACACGTTTCCATGGTTACATACACGTTTTCATGGTGACGTACACGTTTCCTATAGAAGTGACATGTTTCCATGGTGACGTACACGTTTCCATGGTTGCATGCATGTTGCCATAGTAAGGTATGTTTCCATAGTAACACACATGACCGTTGCCTTTAGGCAAGTCCTCACAGAAGAGAGTTCAGAGTTCACCAGCACAGTCCCTCATCCATCCATGTGTTCATCCATCCATCCATCCATGTGTTCATCCATCCATCCATCCATGTGTTCATCCATCCATGTGTTCATCCATCCATGTGTTCATCCATCCATCCATCCATGTGTTCATTTGTTCCTGGGTCTCTTGGCCTGGCTCTGGGTCTTGGCCTGGCTCTGGGTCTTGGCCTGGCTCTGGGTCTTGGCCTGGCTCTGGGTCTTGGCCTGGCTCTGGGTCTTGGCCTGGCTCTGGGTCTTGGCCTGGCTCTGGGTCTTGGCCTGGCTCTGGGTCTTGGCCTGGCTCTGGGTCTTGGCCTGGCTCTGGCTCTGGGTCTGGGGGGCGCGTCCCGGCGTGGGCCTCTTAGCCCCGCCCTCCTCGGCGTCGTAGAGGGCGTGTCTGAGGAAGCGGGCGGCGGCCCCCTTGTCCAGACGGGCCGCCTTCTTCCTGTCCGTGATGTCCTTCACCCGCGTCATGTAGGTCCTGATGCGCTCCTGAGGGGGGGGGGGGGGGTTACCACGGGGACCAGGAGACGGTGATGGGGAGGTGTGGGGGTGGGGGAGGGGGGGGGGGTGGGTTACCACGGGGACCAGGAGACGGTGATGGGGAGGTGTGGGGGTGGGGGGGGGGGGGGGGGGGGGGGGGGGGGTGGGTTACCACGGGGACCAGGAGACGGTGATGGGGAGGTGTGGGGGTGGGGGGGGTGGGGGGGTGGGTTACCACGGGGACCAGGAGACGGTGATGGGGAGGTGTGGGGGTGGGGGGGGTGGGGGGGTGGGTTACCACGGGGACCAGGAGACGGTGATGGGGAGGTGTGGGGGTGGGGGAGGGGGGTACTCACCAGTTCCTGCTTGACGCCGTGCTCCCTGGGGTTCAGCCCTCGTGTGACCAGGTACACTGAAACACACACACACACACACACACACACACACACACACACACGTTAACACTCTGAGGCACACACACACACACACACACACGTTAACACTCAGAGGCACACACACGTTAACACTCTGAGGCACACACACACACACACGTACACACACACACGCGTATGTCACTAGAGAATCTGGATCCAGTAGCCTACCCTGCCTCCTCCACACCACGCACACACACAGAATCTGGAAAGCCCCTCCCTGCTTGACGTATTGGACGATTGAGGTTCTGAGTATTGTGCGGTTCTGAGTATTGTGAGGTTCTGAGTATTGTGAGGTTCTGAGTATTGTGCGGTTCTGAGTATTGTGCGGTTCTGAGTATTGTGAGGTTCTGAGTATTGTGCGGTTCTGAGTATTGTGCGGTTCTGAGTATTGTGCGGTTCTGAGTATTGTGCGGTTCTGAGTATTGTGAGGTTCTGAGTATCGTGCGGTTCTGGGTGACGTTGCTACAGGGAACCAATGTACTCACTCCAGAAGAGGGAGTTGAGTGTGTACGCAGACATCAGGTCCAGCTTGGCCTGGTCCAGGGGGTCCAGCTGTGGTCAGGAGAAGCAGGTTAAACATCAGTCTCACGGTGCAGAAGAACCATCCACCCCACCTGCACTGGGCGCACGCTGACCTCAGGAGACCGGCCATGGATCCACACAGGTCATTAAGGGGGCTAGCAACATCTAGGACGCCTACAGGTTACACTGTTGTGGACATTGGGGATCGAACCCAGTACCTTTTGATCAAACGTGCCGCTAAAGATGCATTTCCCACTACAGTCCCCTGCATGGATCAACAGAAAACTGTAGATCCGGATAGCTTTTCTGTATTATGATTTATACAGAGCACCATGTCTGCATGTAGGGTGGGGAGGGACTATAAGAGAGAGAGGGACTATAATGAGGGACTATAAGGGAGGGAGGGACTATAATGAGGGACTATAAGGGAGGGAGGGACTATAATGAGGGACTATAAGGGAGGGAGGGACTATAATGAGGGACTATAAGGGAGGGAGGGACTATAATGAGGATTAGGAGGGACTATAAGGGAGGGAGGGACTATAATGAGGGTTAGGAGGGATTATGAGGGAGGGAGGGTCTATAATGAGGGTTAGGATGGACTATAAGGGAGGGTCTATAATGAGGGTTAGGATGGAATATAAGGGAGGGAGGGTCTATAATGAGGGTTAGGATGGACTATAAGGGAGGGAGGGTCTATAATGAGGGTTAGGATGGAATATAAGGGAGGGAGGGTCTATAATGAGGGTTAGGATGGAATATAAGGGAGGGAGGGTCTATAATGAGGGTTAGGATGGAATATAAGGGAGGGAGGGTCTATAATGAGGGTTAGGAAGGACGATAAGGGAGGGAGGGTCTATAATGAGGATTAGGATGGACTATAAGGGAGGGTTAGGAGGGACTATGAGGGACTATTAGGGAGGGTTAGGAGGGACTATGAGGGACTATAAGGGAGGGTTAGGAGGGACTATAAGGAAGGGTTAGGAGGGACTATGGGGGTCGGGAGGATCCTACCTTCTGCAGGAGATCGTTCCTGGGCATGGACATCATCGTCTGCAGCATGCTGTTGATGGACCCCACGGAGGTCTCGAACCCAGTCAGCTGCTCCTGGATCTCAGACGGGTAGTCTTCCTCCGCCGACATGTTTGGCGGTAATGCGGCTTATCGTTCTCTCGTGACGCTACAGTGGTAGCCCTATGATCACAATGATTGATTATCGCCAACACATAAGTTCGTCATCGTCACTTTGAACAGCGGTTAACACAAAACATGACAATACACAATACATACATTATAAATATACAAAATCCCACTTAATACGTAGTTTAATAAAACATAAGCACGCTGGTACCTTCTCTCCGGAGCGTGCGTCTCCTGTCGGAAGTGACGTCAACCATAACAAGCACGGCGCGTGATGAAGCCGCTGCCGCCCTCTGCTGGCGGGATGACAGCATGGCTTTCCAACGGGGATAATGTCCTCACGCTTCGAACTAGACGAGTAACATTCAGCGTGGAAGCGAACATCCGTTCAGAATATGTTGTTCTGTACATACGATGTGGCCGACGCTATCGTTGTATTACCATGACAACCTCAGACGTGCGCATTCACCTGTGCAGGTAAATGTGACCAACGCTCATTAACAGGTCAGCAGCTGGAAACCTACCACCTAACCCTCACATTGTCACATTCATAACGA
Organism: Lota lota; assembly: GCA_026745465.1. NCBI lineage: Eukaryota > Metazoa > Chordata > Actinopteri > Gadiformes > Lotidae > Lota > Lota lota. The sequence goes on from JACYXH010000770.1 coordinate 85,429, forward strand.
CATAGTAACTCCTTTAGCATTCACATTGTAGCTTTTTACTTTATTTCATTACGTTGCGTTAACTTCCGGGTTTGGCCGGCAGATGGCAGCAGTTCTCCGCTAGGATCATACGGGCCCTGTACAGACCTTTAGTTAAGGGTTGACATAATATGCAACATAGTTGAAACTTAATTAATTAAGACACCTTTTAGGTTGTAAGAATATAAATAAATAATGAATAACCAGGTGACCGTCAGTGACAGGACAGTTTCTGGGTAAAGCATCTGAACATGGTTTCATATTGTGTCAAATTCCACAGGTAAGGATTAGTAGCCATGCTATCAAACTAGAGCTTAGTGATGATGTGAATAACGCAGTAGCTTATCTTAGATCTGAGAGATAATGTGGCGTATATATTTACATCTATGTTTTTACTATTGTGTTCTGAGTAGGAGGCTCTGGTGGGCTGAGATGTACACCTGAGGGCAGGCCCTCAGTAAGTCCACCTGACTGAGACATCAGCAGGCAGTGTGGGATCTCATGAATGCAAAACGGAAGGAAACACTTGACTGGCTGCCTCTTTGTAAAACGGGACGTTTAATGGCGAAACAAAGCAGCCGAACGACATCGAACATCACAGCAGAGGCGTCGTAACCGTAGTGCAGTGGACCTGTAGAGCCTCACGTTCTCACAAACACCTCCAACCCTAGCAACCGGTAGCACAGTGGCCTTCAATCGACCCAAAGGCCAGGAGGCGAGGCCAGGAGGCGAGGCCAGGAGGCGAGGCACGCACGAACCTCGAGGGGAGGAGGATGTACAACCCCCCCCCGAGCTGGAACTCTCCCTTTGCAGGGGGCTGCTACATGGGTCAAACACCTCTCTGATGGGGTCCAAACAGACCTCATCATAACCGCTCCGAACACCAGCGGGGGATGGGGGGGACGGGGACGGGGGGGGGGGGGGGAGTCAGCGACATGTCTTTCAAAAACGCACAACCAACGCACAACCAACGGGGGGGGGGGGGGGGAATAGTCAGCGAACATGTCTTTCAAAAACCAACGCACAGCCAACGCTACAACCAAACCAACTTCGCTCGTCTGTGATTCGTCGGGGTAGACAGTCTTTTGCTTTGGTGGCTGTTGTTGTTGTTGTTGTTGTTGTTGTTTACACACGGTTGAGTTTGGTGACGATGAGCACGCGCACCGATTGGTCGAAGGCCGAGCACACGCACAGCCCCTGCTTGTCGGGGCTCCAGTCCAGGCTGGCGATTGGCTGAGTGGACAGAGTGACGTTCTGCAACAGGTTGACGGTCCCGGCCACGCCCATGGCCCCGCCCTCCAAGTCGTCCTTGCTCCTCTGGGCCGGATAGTCGCTGACGAAGACAGAGAGACACGTAGCCGTTAGCATGACGACGCTAGCCATAGGTGAGGGGGTAGGGCTATGTCTGGGGTTAGGGTCCTGGGTCAGGGGTCAGGGTTTAGTTGGAGGGTCTCTTACTATTTCCAGAGGTGCAGGTTCCCCGCCCCTCCAGCCGTCATGAACACGTCTCTGTTCTGAGGCAGATGTCTGACCTGCCAGATGGTGGACTTGTGGCCCTGGAACACACACACACACACACACACACACACACACACACACACACACACACACACACACACACACACACACACACACACACACACACACACACACACACACACACACACACACACACACACACACAGGCTTGGTCACCGCCGGGCTCAGATCAGTACCCGTCGACGCTCGTCCAGACGACTCCTGGGGTGATGACCCGGCGCGGGACGCCAGGTGGTGAGAGGGGGAAGTACACGCTGAAGGCTTCTAACGTTGCGTAATACAGGAAGCTGAAATATGGCTTCGCTTGTGTAACGACTGCTACTGCACTACTGCCCCTCCCTCTTCTGCCTCTGTACTGTCCTACCACCCAGGCCCGCAGGAAGTAGGGGTGCTGGGGGGGGGGGGGCTGCAGCACCCCCTGGAGGTGAGAAGGAACCGGTTAGGTATTTATATTATATATAAAATATAAAACTATTTCGGTTATTGTCAAGAGCCCGCGTGAAGCAAAAAAGGTTGCAGTGACCCGGGGAGGAAATTAGTTATTTGAGGTCTAGCCGGTTTGCGCTTAAAAGCATGGCTTCTTATTTGTTACATTTTTGGACAGCGTGCAGCCTGATTGGTTACATGGGGTTGGACTGAGGGCTCTGAGCTCTGGAGGATTAAAGAACACCTGAACGCAGCATCAGCATGGATTCAATTGATAAATTAATTTAAATTAATGAATAAAAGATGGTCCTGATGCTGAGGTCCCTACCAGAGATGGACCAATATCCACTGGTCTGGGGGATTTCACCCAGCTGGACCTGTGCCAGGTCGGTCTCTCTCTCTCTCTCTCTCTCTCTCTCTCTCTCTCTCTCTCTCTCTCTCTCTCTCTCTCTCTCTCTCTCTCTCTCTCTCTCTCTCTCTCTCTCTCTCTCTCTCTCTCTCTCTCTCTCTCTCTCTCTCTCTCTCTCTCTCTCTCTCCCTCTCTCTCTCCTCTCTCTCTCTAGTCCTTGGCGTTCAGGCAGACCCAACACCTCAACTCCGCACGCCTCTCTGTTTTACAACCCATCTGTCGGCCAGGCCTGTCGGAGCTAAATCCCCTTCCCTGACACCTGGGGCGCGTTCCAAAACCTCCCTCTACGCCTCCGTTCACTAAACCTCGCAGGAGACGAGCAGCAGCAGCAGCTGGTGGTGGTGATGCAGCACCCACCTTCTCGGCGACGGAGGCGAACCCTTTGGTGGGGTGCTGGGTCCTCATGTCGAACACGTGGAAGGTGCCCTCCAGGGACGTGGCCACCAGCTTGTTCATGGGGATGTCCTTCCGGTCAAACTCCACACAGCACACCTGGGGACCCATACTATAGCATCATTCTGTACACTACACCTCTGGAGCGCTGCTGTGTCGCAGGAACATAGCGGGGGGGCCCCACGGGGCCCCCCCGCTATGTTCAGACAGTGGATGGTCAGACAGTGGACCCTGGGCGTGGAACCCAGGACCCGAACCACTCGCCCATCTCACCCCGTTCTTGATGTTGGTCTCCCAGCGGACGGCCATGTTGCGAAGGTCAAACAGCTTGATGTCCCCGTTGTCGTAGCCGGCGCACACGCAGCGGTCCTGCTCGTTGAAGGCGTGGCCTAGAGGGAACAGGTCAGAGGTCAGGAGGTCGGGAGGGTGGTCTACAAGATGTGTTAGCAAAGGGGCTAGCTGAGTTAGCGTGTGTGTTAGCGTGTGATTTAGTGTGTGTGTTAGCGTATGGGTTAAATGTGAGCTAGCGTGTGAGTTAGCGTGTGTGTTAGCGTATGGGTTAAATGTGAGCTAGCATGTGAGTTAGCCTGTCTGTTAGCGTGTGAGTTAGCGTGTGTGTTAGCATGTGAGTTAGCGTGTGTGTTAGCGTGTGATTTAGTGTGTGTGTTAACATGTGCTTTAGCGTATGGGTTAAATGTGAGCTAGCATGTGAGTTAACCTGTCTGTTAGCGTGTGAGTCAGCGTGTGAGTTAGGGTGTCTGTTAGCGTGTGAGTCAGCATGTGTGTTAGGGTGTCTGTTAGCGTGTTTGGACGGACCGAACGCGACGGTCCAGCAGTCTCTCTTGGCCTCGCCCTCCCCCGGCTCCATGTTGGCCACCGGGGTGTCCTTCTGACGGGGGTCCCACACCTTCACCGTCCCTACACACACACACACACACACACCAACACACACACGCACACACACACACACACGCACACACACCAACACACACACACAAATAATTGTAATTTAAACTGTAATAACCGTTGCATATGGTGCACATGTTGTCTGTGGTATTTGTTCAAATGATTTATCATCAGATTATCACAAGAACACATTGTGTTGTAGTGTTGTGTTGTGTTGTAGTATTGTGTTGTATTGTAGTGTTGTGTTGTAGTATTGTGTTGTATTGAAGTATTGTGTTGTGTTGTAGTATTGTAGTATTGTGTTGTAGCCTTGTGTTGTATTGTAGTATTGTGTTGTGTTGTAGTATTGTTTTGTAGTATTGTGTTGTAGTATTGTGTTGTAGTATTGTGTTATGTTGTAGTATTGTGTTGTAGTATTGTGTTGTATTGTAGTATTGTGTTGTAGTATTGTGTTATGTTGTAGTATTGTGTTGTAGTATTGTTATGTTGTAGTATTGTGTTGTAGTATTGTGTTATGTTGTAGTATTGTGTTGTATTGTAGTATTGTGTTGTATTGTAGTATTGTGTTGTAGTATTGTGTTATCTTGTAGTATTGTGTTGTAGTATTGTGTTATGTTGAAGTATTGTGTTGTAGTATTGTGTTATGTTGTAGTATTGTGTTGTATTGTAGTATTTTGTTGTGTTGTAGTATTGTGTTGCAGTATTGTGTTGTAGTATTGTGTTATGTTGTAGTATTGTGTTATGTTGTAGTATTGTGTTGTATTGTAGTATTGTGTTGCATTGTAGTATTGTGTTGTATTGTAGTATTGTGTTGTGTTGTAGTATTGTGTTGTAGTATTGTGTTATGTTGTAGTATTGTGTTGTAGTATTGTGTTGTGTTGTAGTATTGTGTTGTAGTATTGTGTTGTGTTGTAGTATTGTGTTGTAGTATTGTGTGTCTGGAGGGCCGCACCGTCTCGGCTCCCGGTGACGATCTCGGGGGCCCCGTCCCCGACCCCTAGACCCCCCACCCCGTCCAGGCTGTTGATGATCTCCTTGTGGGCCTTCACCGAGTACAGGGGCTCCGACGCCGCCTCCAGGTCCCTGGGATCCATCGATACAGAGAGGTAATACACACACATCAACGCGTGGGTTACATCAGGATGGGTCCACCGCTCATCACAGGTTCAACTATGAAAATAAAGGTGTCCGTGGTTTATTCTGTTGTAGAAGCCGAACAGCTTCCTGGGATAATGTATTTGTAAATATATATATTTCTATTTTGAAACGTGTAGCTAGATGATTACCATATGTGTAGATTCCCGTCAAAGTCCCCGGTGGCCATGTGTCTCTGTTGCAGAGAGGTGGCCCCGAACGACCCACACTTGAAAGGCTTGGCTTTCTCTATCTGGAAGACCAGGGGTCAGGGGTCAGCATGGGGACAAACCTCCTGGTTCGCTAAATGCCCTGGCTTCAGTCACACATCATATGCATTCATTACACATCATATACGTTCATTACACAATCGATGTATAGATGCATAAACACGTTATAATAAGCCATGAATAGGATGCGGTATGCCTGATGCCATGGCAACCTGCCTTTGTGTTGAGACCGTTGTATTATTGATCTTGAAAGTGATTGGATGGTTAATCGTTTTGAGAGGACACGTTGTTGTACATTCAGTGGCCGGAATAAAACAGGAAAACACACTTGACATACTTCAGGACTTTCTTTAAATGATCAACAGTGTATACATTTCTACAACACGTGGCTTATTATAACATAGGGCTGATAGACAACTGATTCCTGATCATGTATAATCTGTTCCGTTGTTATGTGGACAGTTGCTATGGAGACGCGCTGAGCTCGACACACACACACACACACACACACGAAGCATCCCGTTAAACATGTTATGATGAAGGGAGGGTGAGAGGGGACAGGTGAGGGGGGACAGTGAGGGGGGGGGGGACAGGTGAGGGGGGACAGGTGAGAGGGGACAGGTGAGGACCTCTCGGATCAGCTGCAGCTCTCCCTGATGGACTTCGTAGATCTGCATCACGCCCGTCCCCCGGGCCAAGTTACCCAGACACACGAACTTAGCGCTGCACGGAATCCATTTGCAGTCGAATATCGTGTAGTTGAGACTCTTCTGGATGTGAGAGATGATCTGGGGCTTCTCAAACGGCGTTGACATCTTGAGTTGGGAGAAATAAACAAAGTAAGAGCTACGGCAGAGCGACGCCGATCCATCCAAACACAACAGTACTTTAAAGACCCAGGCAACCAGAGGTAGCTGCCCAAACCGCTGCCTGATTAGATGTAGACGACGCGAGTGGCACATCGACGTATTCCTCAAGTTTATAAATATAACAGCCATACATATTTTACGTATGGACTACATTTTGAGAAACCTATCTAATAATATTTTTTTTTCCTCACGATGTTAGAAATGTTCCTTACAGGCGACTGCAGCGTCCCTGATGGGGTCCTTTACTATCCACGAGCCGTAACCTCATGCTCCCGACCCACCGCCTCGCTCCTCGTTTTTCCTTATCATCTGCTTTTGCCCAAACGTTGTCATGGCTTCGAGTAAAGATGCACCTCCAGTTGTGTCTGGAGCCACGTTCAGTCCAGATGTGTCGGAGGAATTCACGAAGGTGAAGTCTAAGAAGAGTAACAAACGGAAACACGGGCAGGAGATGGACTCCACAGAGTCCGGGGCGGTCAAACGACCTCATTTCCCCCCCATAGCAGGCGATAAGTTAAAGGTACCTCTTTTACCTACGCTTTCTTTATCCCGATTAGGGTTGTCGTTAAATGCCGCTATCAGCGTTGTAGTTACGTCTCTCATCAACATGGTTTGCGCCTGCCCAATTTAGTGTTTACATAATTTGTTCCATCAGATTGTCACTTCATCAAAATTACATTAGTACAAATAAAAAGTCTAAAGACATGAACGGATCATTGAAATGAACGATATCTTCCTTCTGGATTCAGGGAGGAGCGGACGAGATGCGCAAAGTGGCCGTCCCGGCGAACAGATACACTCCTCTGAAGGAGAACTGGCTGAAGATCTACACCCCCATCGTGGAGAACCTCCAGCTGCAGGTCCGATTCAACCTCAAAACCAGGAATGTCGAAATAAAGGTACGTAACTGGGCTGATGTGGGTTCATGGGACGCTAACTACAGACTCCATGTTAGCCGTACCCGCTGCCGTCCAGCTGATGATGTGGTCCTCTTTCTTCAGACCTGTAAGGAGACGCTGGACATCGGGGCGCTCACCAAAGCGTCAGACTTCGTCAAAGCCTTTGTGTTGGGGTTCCAGGTGGAGGTAAGCGTGCGTGGGGTTCCTGAGCGTACGGACCTGTGGGTCAGGACCCCCTGTGTGGATGTGGAGCATGTTTGACGATGAGGGCTAATCAATGATTTCTGGTCCGTCCCTCTCTCCATCTTTCTCTCTCGCTCTCTCAGGACGCGTTGGCACTCATCCGGTTAGATGAACTCTTCCTGGAGAGTTTTGACGTAACGGATGGTAAGACGTGAATACAATCAAACCCTCACATTCAACTCCAGACCAGAGGTTTAGCCAGTGTTTGACTGCTCTGTGATCGCTCTCTCTGGTCTGAATCGTTTGACTGCTCTGTGATCGCGCTCTCTGGTCTGGCCTGAGCTGTTTGACTGCTCTGTGATCGCTCTCTCTGGTCTGAATTGTTTGACTGCTCTGTGATCGCTCTCTCTGGTCTGCCCCCCTCAGTGAAGCCCCTGAAGGGAGACCACCTCTCCCGAGCCGTCGGGAGGATAGCCGGGACAGGCGGGAAAACCAAGTTCACCATCGAGAACGTCACCAAGACCCGCATCGTGCTGGCCGACACGTGAGCCCACATGCTACATACATGCTAGCAACACACCCTGCTAGTCCACACGCTACATACATGCTAGCAACACACCCTGCTAGTCCACACGCTACATACATGCTAGCAACACACCCTGCTAGCCCACACGCTACATACATACTACCAACATGCTACTGCCCCGCTAGCATCGCTCCACACGCATGTTCATAACTATTTAAATGTTTCTCTCAACAGAAAAATCCACTTATTAGGATCTTTCCAGAACATCAAGATGGCTCGTACCGCCATTTGCAACCTGATCCTTGGTGAGTGTGATGCTGTCACTCTCATGTGTGGAGCAACAACAAAGCAACAGGAAGTGACCTTTTATGTCCCTCGTCTCTCCCACAGGAAGTCCACCTTCAAAGGTTTACGGGAACATCAGAACCGTGGCCAGCAGGACGGCAGAGAGGTTCTGAAGCCCCGATTGGCTGGTCTCTGCATTATCCTCTTCCTGATTGGCTGGTGGGAGGTTCTCGTTGTCGCCAGCTCAGACTGTTCTGACATTTGGACCCAAGTCTGAAGCCCCCCCCCCCCCGCCCCCCCCTCTGCGGACACTCTGTGGTCCACCGCCGTCGTCATGGAAACGGATTATGATGGGATTCTGTTATTGCCAAAGGTGATGGCGAGAAGATCAAAGATGGCCGCCTTCACCGCCGTGCATATTCCTGTTTGGAAATATAAGTTAATGTAAATAAATGCAGTGCCCCCTGAATGACTTGTGTGCAAACAGAATGATGACGTACACCAGGACCCTGTGAATAAACAGTTAACTCCGCTCTGCGTTTATTAACCACTGAACCTCTTCTTGTGGTAATGACGCCACCGTGAATACTTAACGCTCTCACTGGGACGTACGGCCAGGAGGGGGGGGGGGGGGGGGGGACTACATTGTATTTTCTAATATGACGTATTACCCCGGGGGAAAAACAAGATGAATGTGATTTGGCTCGTGTAAAACATCAGTCAGCTGATTGTTAGCCTGGCTAGCATGGCTACCTGAGCGCTAACCCTAGCAGTCAGGGAGAGGAAACGTTAACAGGCAGACGTTAAGACGAGGTTCACAGCGGAGAAACACACTTCCCACAAGACCGCGTGTGTAACCCACTGTGAGGGCGAAGGACAAAAAAAGTGAAGTGACATTTCAAACTTTATTTAAATGTTTATTTCCAACAGTCCCACAGCATAAGATGCAGCATGCAGAAAAGAAGGAGGAAAAAAAACAAACCCCGGTCCTTAAAAGTCAGGTCTTTTTTCCGATTTCCACACAAACCAAAAAGAAAGATTCCCTCTGGGAGGCCAGCTACAGCGCGGCCTGCATCCACACCAACACTAGTCGTATATACAAAGGAACGCAGCGGAGAGGTTCAGGGATCAGCTGTCAAGCTTGCACTGATCCGCTCAAATACAAAAAGAACAAACGGGCGTCCCCTGGGGGCCGACTACCTCATTATATACGGTGTATATTTACCAACGTTTGGCAACATCCATTATTGTATTCCATTAAATTCTTAAATATATTAACGTCACCATCCATGTGTAAACAGGATTATCTTCAAAAGGAGTGATCACATGCACAACCCAAAAAACATTTCATGTCATGCAGGAATGGGGGCCCGTGCAGAGCGGGGGGGGGGGGCAGGGTGGGGGGTGCAGGGTGTGGGGGGGTGCAGGTGTGTGGGGGAGGGGGACCCAAGTTCCATCTCTGACAACATGATCTCCCCCTACAGCTCCCCCCCTCCACCGCCAGCCATCCATCCCCCCCCTACATCCCATAATAATCGTATCACGCTCCTCCCTGGCCCGGGGGGGGGTGGGGGAGGGGGGCGTCAGCCGTGGTCGTCGCGGCAACGCCATCGCTTGGCGGCGGTTACGGCGGGGGCGATGATGATGATGAAAATAAACATGGGTTGAAGAAGCCAACTTTCAAATGTACAAAAAAACGAAAACAAAGTGAATCCTAACGGGTTTTGATGCCATCGTCGACGCGTTAAGGTGTGGTTTAAGAGTGTCGGGACCCCCCCCCACTATACCCAGTATACCCAGTACACACATCAGTTAGAAAACAACCAAGACAAACGCTGCCTGCAGATTGAACGTGGTTCTGTACTTTCACACCAAGATTACATCGTCTGCTTGAATATCAGCCGACCTTTTGACCTCTAAAGTGTCCCCTGAGTCCATCCCCCCCCCCCCCCACCCAGGGTTTCCACGGTGACCAGTTTGTCAACGCGAGTCAGACTTGTTCGAGTCAGACTTGTTCTTTGTGTCGGAGTCTTAAGATTCTTTGTATTCATTTCATAACAAAACGCTCTATCCAAAGTAAACCATTACATTGTTCCGCAAAGACATCACTTTCTTGGCATTAATTCATCTACTAGTATTTTTCAGGAAATAAGAATAATCAATAATACAAACATGTTTAAGTATAAATAAAACTATCACTCTCGTTACAAAACAAAACATGAGTTGCTTGGCTGGGCGTGGTCAGAAGTGAATATGGACGGCTCTATGGGAAGATAGGAGGGACAAAAGAGGACCATGGGAGTTGAGCTCATGCAGCACTCTGGAGCTGACTCGGTCGCCCTGGCGACAGCTCTTCCGGAACAGTCCTGATTGGCACGTGACCCGCCGCGGGCTAGCTGTGTGACCCGCCGCGGGCTAGCTGTGTGACCCGCCGCGGGCTAGCTGTGTGACCCGCCGCGGGCTAGCTGTGTGACCCGCCGCGGGCTAGCTGTGTGACCCGCCGCGGGCTAGCTGTGTGACCCGCCGCGGGCTAGCTGTGTGACCCGCCGCGGGCTAGCTGTGTGACCCGCCGCGGGCTAGCGGTGTGACCCGCCGCGGGCTAGCGGTGTGACCCGCCGCGGGCTAGCGGTGTGACCCGCCGCGGGCTAGCGGTGTGACCCGCCGCGGGCTAGCTGTGTGACCCGCCGCGGGCTAGCGGTGTGACCCGCCGCGGGCTAGCGGTGTGACCCGCCGCGGGCTAGCTGTGTGACCCGCCGCGGGCTAGCTGTGTGACCCGCCGCGGGCTAGCGGTGTGACCCGCCGCGGGCTAGCTGTGTGACCCGCCGCGGGCTAGCTGTGTGACCCGCCGCGGGCTAGCGGTGTGACCCGCCGCGGGCTAGCTGTGTGACCCGCCGCGGGCTAGCGGTGTGACCCGCCGCGGGCTAGCTGTGTGACCCGCCGCGGGCTAGCTGTGTGACCCGCCGCGGGCTAGCTGTGTGACCCGCCGCGGGCTAGCGGTGTGACCCGCCGCGGGCTAGCTGTGTGACCCGCCGCGGGCTAGCTGTGTGACCCGCCGCGGGCTAGCTGTGTGACCCGCCGCGGGCTAGCTGTGTGACCCGCCGCGGGCTAGCTGTGTGACCCGCCGCGGGCTAGCTGTACAGGAAACGTCTCAATACGCCCAAACCTTCCCTCGCAATACCAGAGATGGACGTTTGACTCTTTATAAAAGAACAAGAACAAAAAATAGATATCAAAAATGACAATTTACCAAGAATGAAAAGAGCAACGATTTATGACCTTGCTGACCTCTCCTTCTTCTACTGGTTGAAATGGGAAATCTTGTTGTTCTACTGGTTGAAATAAGAAAAGCTTGACCTTATTGTTCTTCTACTGGTTGAGATGGGAAATCCTTGTTGTTGTTCTACTGGTTGAAATGAGAAAAGCTTGACCTTATTGTTCTTCTACTGGTTGAGATGGGAAATCCTTGTTGTCCTACTGGTTGAACTGGGAAGGCGGGAGCCAGAGAGCAGCGCTGGCCTCTGGTCCAGAGGACAGTTCATCAACACTTCAGCGCTGCAGGCTCGTCACTCCCAAAGGAAATGAAGTGGCTTCACACAGAGAGAGAGACAGAGACAGAGAGCGAGAGAGAGAGAGAGAGAGACAGAGAGAGAGAGAGAGAGAGAGAGAGAGAGAGAGAGAGAGAGAGAGACAGAGAGCGAGAGAGAGAGAGAGAGAGAGAGAGAGAGAGACAGAGAGAGAGAGAGAGACAGAGAGAGAGACAGAGAGCGAGAGAGAGAGAGAGAGACAGAGAGACAGAGAGACAGAGAGACACAGAGAGAGAGAGACAGAGAGAGAGAGAGAGAGAGAGAGAGAGAGAGACAGAGACAGAGAGCGAGAGAGAGAGAGAGAGAGAGAGAGAGAGAGAGAGAGAGAGAGAGAGAGAGAGACAGAGAGAGAGAGAGAGACAGAGACAGAGAGACAGAGAGACAGAGAGAGAGAGACAGAGAGAGACAGAGAGACAGAGAGAGAGAGACAGAGAGAGACAGAGAGACAGAGACAGAATACTTCCATTGAGTTAGACAGAGAGTGTGTGGACACACAGAGGAGGAAGAGGAGGAAGAGGAGGAGGAGGAGGAGGAGGAAGGGAGGGAGGGAGGGGAGGGCCACGCTGGGCGCTCACACATCCACCACCATCTTTTTATGTATATCCAGACCCCCCACCACCTGGGGAGAGAGACAGAGGGAGAGGGGGGGAGAGAGGGGGGAGAGAGGAGAGGGGAGAGCAGAGAGATTGAGTGCAGAGAAAGACAGGTGAGACAGACAGACAGATAATTTACCAATGGATGGATTGTAGATTAAAAACATTTCTATTCTTATCGTTGTTTTACAGTTTTCCTAAAGCAAGAGGTTAATATCAATGAAATATGTGAATATACATTTATAATTGATCATTGAGTCATTGCTTTTGAAACAACATGGATGCTTCATTATTCAAATGAAATGAATAAAGAATGGGATGGATTATGAGGCTGGTGTGAGGGCTTCACCAGAAGCACAGAGCAAACACATCTGGTCCCTGAACCCCAACAAAACCGATTACTGAAACTGTTTGAGAGATTTCCTCCTCCTCTAAAGACACAGGATTCTCTGGCTGTGGGATCTGCAGCACGCTGGATTCAAAATGGTGCCAGTCCTTTCAAAGGCCTGACAAGAGTTGAAGAATCAATCACGACAGTTTCATGGAAACATAAACTGGCAGTTTCTTCATCGTTTAATATCTATATATATATCTATATATAAACAGCCTGATACCGTCAACCGACTTGTGATTGATTGCTGGGCCTCAAGGATTTTTAATAAACAAGTGTGTGTGTGTGTGTCTTGTTCAATACCTAATACTTTAATAGCGTAGTAAGTACTGAAACTCTATCCTGGCTATTCTCTTCAGAGACCAGCGCTCTTTTGGAGGCTAAATGGAGCACGTTAAGGAATCAGTTTGAGTTAGCATAGACGCTAATGCTAACGTAGGGTTAGTGCTAGTACGTCATGTGTGGAAACGGGTCGTTTATGATGGCGCAGGTGGCTCCATTTCAACAAAGAAAATGCTGTCGCACACATACTCACGCTAGCACAAAATGGCGGGAACGATGGGCTAGAGACCAACCGCTACAGCGACTTTACGGACGAATAGCTAGCAACGCGACGCTAGCAACGCGACACTAGCAACGCGACGCTAGCAACGCGACACTAGCAACGAGACGCTAGCAACGAGACGCTAGCAACGAGACGCTAGCAATGAGACGCTAGCAACGAGACGCTAGCAACGAGACGCTAGCAACGAAACGCTAGCAACGAATTGCTAGCAACGAATTGCTAGCAACGAAACACTAGCAACGACCTGAGCGGGACCAGGACCTGAGCGGCGGGACCAGGACCAGGACCTGAGCGGCGGGACCAGGACCTGAGCAGGACCAGGACCTGAGCAGGACCAGGACCTGAGCGGCGGGACCAGGACCTGAGCAGGACCAGGACCTGAGCAGGACCAGGACCTGAGCGGCGGGACCAGGACCTGAGCAGGACCAGGACCTGAGCGGCGGGACCAGGACCAGGACCTGAGCAGGACCAGGACCTGAGCGGCGGGACCAGGACCAGGACCTGAGCAGGACCAGGACCTGAGCGGCGGGACCAGGACCTGAGCAGGACCAGGACCTGAGCAGCGGGACCAGGACCAGGACCTGAGCAGGACCAGGACCTGAGCGGCGGGACCAGGACCAGGACCTGACCCGGACTGCGACAACGTGATAAGGCGCCGCGGCTAGCGCCGTTGACTTACTGCGCAGAACTCCTCGAAGGAGATGCGCCCGTCGCCGTCCTTGTCGGCGTTGATGATGGTCTTGTCCACGATCTGCTGCAGCTGCGTGTCCTTCAGGTTGTTGCCCACCATCATCTTCAGCACCTGGAACAGCTCCCCGTTGGAGATGTAGCCGTCCTTGTCCATGTCGTAGATCCTGAAGGCGACTGGGCCGTGCGAGAGGGGAGGGGTTAAAACAACACTCACCTGGGATGGACCACAACGGTCTCCACGGTGGGGGGGGGAGAAGAGAGAGAGAGAGAGAGAGAGAGAGAGAGGGGCGTGGCTCCCCTCACCTGCTGAGGGGGTGTGTACAGTACTGTATTATATACTAAGGTATAGATTACATACCTTATGTAAGTATAGAGTCACTATATAGTGGACTGTTCTCTCACGTTTCCCTGAATTAACCTAAGGGATGAATGAAGTGTAATTTGTAATATATTCCTATTACACATGATATACATTTATATGTTTATTACGTTATCAATGCTTGACGCCCAACTAGATGCTCATGTTTTGCTTCCTCTGGCCCTTGTCCACCATGTAGTGTGTTTGAAACACTGGTGTTACAAACAATTCCCTCCCCCGTTGGCTCAAACTACAGAGAACTGCAGTAATACTACAGTAAAACCAAAGTAAAACTGCAGTAAAACTACAGTAAAACCAAAGTAAAACCAAAGTAAAACCAAAGTAAAACTGCAGTAATACTACAGTAAAACTGCAGTAAAACTGCAGTAATACTACAGTAAAACTGCATGAGCCTGGTGTTGTTTGGCGCTCAGAGCGCGTGTGTTTGATGTTCAGATGGGGAGGTTCCAGGTCCACAAAGTGCCAGTCCTGCCCAGGCCTTGGAGCCTGCTGATGGGGAACACGCTCACGAGACAGAGAGACCACTGCATCCGTCACTCGTTGTGTGAGGAAGGTATGAAGCAAAGGGATTTAAAAAATGATTGATTATTGATCAATTGATTATTCAGCCGGACTCTTTTGTTTTGCAAAGTCCGTGACAGACGAGAGAAGTAACTTGAGAAGGTAGAAGGTAATGTTGGAGCTCCAGTGAAAGCCCGTCACATTCTCCAGTACAGTAGAATGGCAATATTGTGAGCGTGACACTAAGACCCGTGCGGGGGGCGTAGATTTAGATGCGGTCCTTCCTTCCTGGGGGGCTTTACCCCGCAAACTACGGAGGACCAATGAACGCAGAGTCTCAAGGTCTCATCGCTCCAGCCTTCCCAACATGAAGAGCCTTCATGTTGGGAAGGCTGGGAAGGACGCAGAGTCTCAAGGTCTCATCGCTCCAGCCTTCCCAACATGAAGAGCCTTCATGTTGGGAAGGCTGGGAAGGACGCAGAGTCTCAAGGTCTCATCGCTCCAGCCTTCCCAACATGAAGAGCCTTCATGTTGGGAAGGCTGGGAAGGACGCAGAGTCTCAAGGTCTCATCGCTCCAGCCTTCCCAACATGAAGAGCCTTCATGTTGGGAAGGCTGGGAAGGACGCAGAGTCTCAAGGTCTCATCGCTCCAGCCTTCCCAACATGAAGAGCCTTCATGTTGGGAAGGCTGGGAAGGACTCAGACCTCCAAGAAGCTCTTCCAGAGTAAAAACAGGGGCCTTGACTTTGGGAACCTGGAATTGTCCATCGCCGGTGTTTGTAGAGCTTTCCTGTAGCCTATCAGATGAACCAGAGGGAGGGACGTCCGTTCAGGTGTACCAAGGCGGTCCAACCAATCAGAACACATGTCACTCAATGGCTCCCTCTGGAAAAGTGGGCGGGCCAATCATCATGTCTTGATTGATTGATTGAGACGTCCATCTCCATGTCACATGACTAGAGACGGCAAGACTAGTACGACACAGAGGGTTTCCAGGGTAACCCACACCTGGAATCACCCGTAACTGCGGGTCACCTTTCCCAGTTGGACAAATTAGTGGCAGGCCAAGTCACTGGTAATCGCCTTTTTTTATTATTATTTTGTTTGGTTCATTTAGACGCAGGTGCGCAGGTTACCCTAGCCGTGGCTAACTCCGCTAGCCTAGCCGTGGCTATCTCCGCTAGCCTAGCCGCGGCTAACTCCGCTAGCCTAGCCGCGGCTAACTCCGCTAGCCTAGCCGCGGCTAACTCTGCGGACAGGGTTGCCTTTGTTCCGTTTACAGTTGGAAGGAAACCAGTTGCGGTCAGACGGGACAAACTTCCTGTTCCTGTTCGGGCTGCCCGCGCGAACAGGAACAGGAAGTGTGGCGTTTCTGCAGCGCCGTCGCCTCCATCGCTCCGAGGCTCGCCGCTTTTAAAAAACGCCGGTCAATAAGCAACCGATAGCAAAGCGTGACCAATCAGCACAATCAAGACAACATCAAACCTCCATCCTCCGTCACTACCACTTACGAAGAGATGCTGTCCGAGGTGGGGGGGGGGGGGGGGGGGGGGGGGGGGGCGTCCCGTGGTTGTAGTGGTTGGGGGAGAGCGGGGGGGGGGGGTGAGGACACGGAAGCAGGGAGACAGAGGAGAGAAAGCTTCGGCGAGGCAGCGAGGGGAGGGACCACATGTGGTCCCAGGGGGGGGGGGCTGCGCAACACAGCCCCCCTCCCTGGGACCACATGTGGTCCGGTGAGGGAGGGGGGAGGGCTCTACTTACACCGAAGCTTCTGCTCCTTGTCCCCCTTGACGCTGAACTGTGACACGCCTTCGATGAACTCTGCGAGGGGGAGAGCACAGTCAGTACCGCCTGGACCACACTCACAACACACCACGGCCTCTCCTGGTGCTTACCCATGATGCTCTCTGATACGCTCACAACACACCACGGCCTCTCCTGGTGCTTACCCATGATGCTCTCTGATACGCTCACAACACACCACGGCCTCTCCTGGTGCTTACCCATGATGCTCTCTGATACGCTCACAACACACCACGGCCTCTCCTGGTGCTTACCCATGATGCTCTCTGATACGCTCACAACACACCACGGCCTCTCCTGGTGCTTACCCATGATGCTCTCTGATACGCTCACAACACACCACGGCCTCTCCTGGTGCTTACCCATGATGCTCTCTGATACGCTCACAACACACCACGGCCTCTCCTGGTGCTTACCCATGATGCTCTCTGATACGCTCACAACACACCACGGCCTCTCCTGGTGCTTACCCATGATGCTCTCTGATACACTCACAACACACCACGGCCTCTCCTGGTGCTTACCCATGATGCTCTCTGATACGCTCACAACACACCACGGCCTCTCCTGGTGCTTACCCATGATGCTCTCTGATACGCTAACGACTGCGTGAATCAAAGCTCCAGCTTCTAGCAGCTTCTAGCTGCTATATATACACACATGGTTGGTGCTACACATGGGTGGTGGATGAGGTGTCACTACACCACCCCCCCAATCACACACACACACACGGTGAAGGGCTTTGGGTATCTTGGAAAGCACTATATAAATGTAACTGCTTATAATACAAAAGTTGGTTAGGATTGGTTGCTATGTGTGATAAATAAATGCAATATGATTGTACAAAGCCGTCTCTTGTAAAATCGATCTATATCTATGTGGATATGTCTCTTTACATCTATCTATTTAGATATAGATGTATATATAGGGTGTTGGTGTGAGGTTCGCTGGGCAGTGGTGAATGCGATGCTGTAATGCGATACAGGAGCGTTAATAACATAACAGCAACCCTAGCCCTGGTCAGCCTCAGTGGGTAAACATACCAACACGTCATTATAATTAGATCCTCCAAATGAAGAGGCCCAAAGCACTTTCTGAACGCCTCCAAACTCTGAGAGGGAGGAGCTGCGTCCGGGGATGGAGAGTTTAGAACGGAGGAAATGAATCCAGTCCATCATCACTCCCTACTCGCCCGTCTTTTCAAGTGTGGGAATGATCAAATGAAACTCTGTTCCCTCTGAAAAGAGGTGTGCTCTGACCCAGGGCATCGCCATCTCACTGGGATCAGGATAATCCGGTTCTGAGCGAGTCCTCGGGCGGTGTGTCTCATCATAACACCCTCCTGTCTTTCTATTCCTACAGACGGGTGATTGTTCCTGTCCGGGCGCGCTCTCCTCTACACACCGACGATATGAGCTCTCTGCTTCAGGGCACTGCAGCAGTCTGCAGTCTGCAGACCTAGTCTCATGTTCTACATCAGGTTCTACATCAGGTTCTACATCAGGTTCTACCGGGCTGGACCAGGACCGGGCTGGACCAGGACCAGGCCGGACCAGGACCGGTCTGGACCAGGACCGGTCTGGACCAGGGCCGGACCAGTACCGGGCCGGACCAGTACCGGGCCGGACCAGTACCGGGCCGGACCAGTACCGGGCCGGACCAGTACCGGGCCGGACCAGTACCGGGCCGGACCAGTACCGGGCCGGACCAGTACCGGGCCGGACCAGTACCGGGCCCAGGACTAACGTGAATAATCGCGTATGATTAGCGTCTCAGAGAGATGGGTGTCGGCCTGGCGTGGCTCCTCCCTTTCTTTTGCGTAACCTTGGAGACGCCAAAGCTTTGGTGAAACACGGCATTGTGGGAAATACGGGTGGCACGTAAGTGGCTCCGTGTCCTGCTTGCTTATCAAAGGTGAAAACTCAAGGTAACATAAAATACAGACTTCAGAAAGTCAATAAAAGGAGGAACCACGTCCAGATGGTTGCACGGTTGGTGTTTGGTCCATCTAGCGGGGATGTCCAATCACAGCAGGGCATGAGGACGGGACGGTGCCTAAGAGGGCTGTGATTGGATCACTCAGTGTTTGATGGCTGCGGTGACAGAACCCACTGCAACTGCTCGTGTGACGGTAACGTAAAAAAGGTTTTCAAAAGATTCATTAAAAGGTCGGACGTTTAAAGTTGAATTTGACGTCTGTGAGAGTGTTTTAAACCAGACCAGACCGGTACTGTGAGAGTGTTTTAAACCAGACCAGACCGGTACTGTAAGAGTGTTTTAAACCAGACCAGACCGGTACTGTGAGAGTGTTTTAAACCAGACCAGACCGGTACTGTAAGAGTGTTTTAAACCAGACCAGACCGGTACTGTGAGAGTGTTTTAAACCAGACCAGACCGGTACTGTGAGTGAGTGATGTCGTTTGAGGGCGGGACCAGCTGATAAACCCCGATCCAGGTCCCGGTACGGCGGACTGCGCGGCCCACCTTTGAAGTCCACCTCCCCGTTGCCGTCGGTGTCGAATATGTCGATGACCCTCTGGACCAGCGGGTTCTGCTGGAGCTCAGGTAAGGACATGAACTCCTCCACGCTCAGGGAACCAGAGTTGTCCAGGTCCAGCTTCTTGAAACGCTTCCCTAGTCTCTTAATCTCATCAGCATCGACTGGAGGGAGAGAGAGAGAGAGAGAGAGAGAGAGAGAGAGAGAGAGAGAGAGAGAGAGAGAGAGAGAGAGAGAGAGAGAGAGAGAGAGAGAGAGAGAGAGAGAGAGAGAGAGAGAGAGGAGAGGAGAGGAGAGAGAGAGAGAGAGAGTTAAAAAGAGAACATCTCACAGCTCTCTCCACATTGTAACCTGGTTTTCCAGGCCGTCTCTGGAGCGTTTTTTGTGGCGAGGTTGATTTCAAGGACAGAAGATTTAACCAGAACCTCCAGAGTCTGAGGAAACAAGAGAACATGCTAGAGGTGGACCTGAGGCTAGGCTAGGCTAGCGAGGCTAGGCTAGAGGTGGACCTGAGGCTAGGCTAGAGGTGGACCTGAGGCTAGGCTAGAGGTGGACCTGAGGCTAGGCTAGGCTAGCGAGGCTAGCCCAGTGCTGCAGCGATGCATGCAGAATGGGCATGCGTGTTCACATGAGGAG
Organism: Lota lota; assembly: GCA_026745465.1. NCBI lineage: Eukaryota > Metazoa > Chordata > Actinopteri > Gadiformes > Lotidae > Lota > Lota lota. The sequence continues at coordinate 104,885 of JACYXH010000770.1, forward strand.
CATGAACACGCTGGTTAGAAACACACACACACACACACACACACACACACACACACACACACACACACACACACACACACACACACACACACACACACACACACACACACACACACACACACACACACACACACACACACACACACACACCTCCTTCCAGGAGATAAAACAATGGAGGAGCTTAGAGCCCAGGAGACGGCAGACAAGAAGATTACAGACGGGCAGGAACAGATTACCAGCGTTGAACAAAGGGTGACAACACCTAAAACTTACAGCTTTTGTGAGCCAATCGCTGGGTTCCCCCACCTGTGGTTCGGGCCTTAGCCGTCCCTGCCATGGCTAGCCGCGCAGGCTAACTGACCGCTCACACAACGGCGCTGACTAATGCTAACTCTGAGCGAGGAGCTGCGACAACGCCAGTTGTTAACTACTGTACAACCTCATTGGCATGGGAGCACATGACAATATCGACCAATCACAACCTACTACAGGGGCTTGGCTTATCAGTGCTGCTGAACACCATTGGCCGTTAGTTAATCTCTACACCTCGTTAACAGAAGGCCGTTAGCCTGGGAACACATTCATTGTAATTGGTCGCCTGGATTCCTTGAAATGAGCTAACTTCGCGGTATGCATTATGTATTACTAATAGCGGATTAGCTATTAGTAGCAGAATAGCGTTATTGTACAATGTACCAACCCCTGGGCCCACAAGATTATTGGCGCGATAACACGTAATAAAATAATAAAGAATAAGTTCAATTGTTCACGGAAATATTTACATTAACCAAATACCAACGTCAGCATTGTCGCTCGCTCACTCCCTCTCTCACTCCCTCTCTCACTCCCTCCTTCCCTCCCTCCCTCCCTCACTCACTTCCTGTCAAAGGTCAGCTGTCCAGTCACTAAGGTGAACCCACCTCATGACACATCACAGTGTTTTACTAATAGAGGATAGTCATGTCGACAAAACAGTACTGGCGAAGTTGAACAGTTTGCACCATATTATGTATTTGTATCTGGATGTTGGACAATAAAGATCTGAGAGTTTCAATGTGATAGGATGAGCAGAAAGCAGCTCATTGGTGATTTAACAACGGACAGGAATGTGGATTTCATTTGACATTCAAACACTGAAGTCTTTCAGAACCGTCATATTCTGTCCACTGGGAACCACGAACAACATGAGATGGATGTAATTAAAAACACGCACACACACACACACACACACACACACACACACACACACACACACACACACACACACACACACACACACACACACACACACACACACACACACACACACACACACACACACACACACACCTTGTTAATAAATGCTGTGTGGATATTCCACCATGTTACTAGGCAACTGGAGCCAGCTAACCCTCTGTGGTGTAGCGTAGCACGTAGCACGTAGCCCATAAGGCCCGCTTGGAGACAGGCAGAGAGCAGTAGGACTACCAACTAGCGGCAACTGTCGCTAGCTCTGTGCTAACGCTAATTGGTCCAACACAGCAGAGTTGAACTCTCATGTTCAAGACCGTGGTTTCATCAGTACAGTACAGAACATCGAACACATGATCAGCGATCCATGTTGGCCAGGAAGAAACACCCCAAATCAGGTCACTTCCTGTACGAGACACACACATATTGCTCACTCAGAGTGTGTGTGTGTGTGTGTGTGTGTGTGTGTGTGTGTGTGTGTGTGTGTGTGTGTGTGTGTGTGTGTGTGTGTGTGTGTGTGTGTGTGTGTGCATTAGGCTGATTGGTCTAGCTAGTTCTGCAGGCACGAGGCTAATGTAGCGTCCTGAGCCAGTGTCAGGCAGCGGTCTAAATATAGCCACGGCATCCCCCCACTCCTCCTCCGGCCCGGGGGGGGGGGGGGGGGGGGGGGGGAACCCCTGAGAGGAAAGGAGCACCCCGTCCACTGGTATAGGAAGAGGAATATCTGGCCAATCACAGCGCAATATAAATCCCACTATCAAATAACATGCCAGCTAACATCTGCTAACATGTCAGCTAACATATCTGATTACAAGGCGGCTGACATAAGGGCTAACATACAGGCTAACATAAGGGCTAACATAAGGGCCAACATAACGGCTAACTTAAGGGCCAACATAAGGGCTAACATATGGGCCAACATAACGGCTAACTTAAGGGCTAACATAACGGCTAACTTAAGGGCTAACATAAGGGCTACCTTAAGGGCTAACATAAGGGCCAACATAACGGCTAACTTAAGGGCCAACATAACGGCTAACTTAAGGGCTAACATATGGGCCAACACAAGGGCCAACATAACGGCTAACTTAAGGGCTAACATACAGGCTAACATAAGGGCTAACATACAAGCTAACATAAGGGCTAACATAAGGGCCAACATAACCCTTAAGGGCTAACGTAAGGGCCAACATAAGGGCTAACATAAGGGCTAACATATGGGCTAACGTAAGGGCCTAACATATGGGCTAACGTAAGGGCTAACATATGGGCTAACGTAAGGGCTAACATATGGGCTAACGTAAGGGCTAACGGTGTATGTCTGTCAGACCTGAGTCCAGTCTCTCTATAGGCTGTGATGAGGAGCAGACAAGGAGCTCTGAGACCCAGACACAGGATGCCTCCTACATTTCAACACTCGTTAGATGTAGGAGAGGAGAGGAGGAGGAGATAGGGGAGAGTTGATGAAGAAGGGGGAGAGAGGAGAGGAGGAGATAGGGGAGAGTTGATGAAGAGAGGAGAAAGAGGGGGGAGAGAGAAGGAGGAGAAGGGGGAGATAGGGGAGAGTTGATGAAGAGAGGAGAAAGGGAGGGGGAGAGAGGAGAGGAGAGGAGGAGGGAGAGATAGGGGAGAGTTGATGAAGAGAGGAGAAAGAGGGGGAGAGAGGAGAGGAGGAGCATAGGGGAGGAGAAGAGAATGAATAGGAGGGAGAGGAAGAGTAGGATAAAGAGGAGGACCATCAGAGTGTCTAAACGGACCCTCTGGCTTTGAACCACCGTGTCAGCATCTCTCATGGCCACCAGTAAGAGGAGCTGACAGGGAGAGGGGAAGAGGAGTAGGAGGATGATGAGAAGCGGAGTAGGAGGAAGATGAGGGAAGGATGAAAGGAGGAGACGAAGAGAGGAGGAGGATGATGAGGAGAAGAGGAGTAGGAGGAAGATGAGGGAAGGATGAAAGGAGGAGAGGAAGATGAGGAGAGGAAGGAGGAGGAAGATGGCTGACTCACTCTCCAACACCAAGGTGTCTCCCAGATGACAAAACTCACCGCACACAGCAACACGCACGCACACATCGCGCACACACATCGCGCACACACATCGCGCACACACATAACGGCTCAACCACACGCCAGGAATGAATCCACGTTTGAACAGTGTGTGCTTACAAGAGGAGTAACATATTCAGAAAGCACCAACTATAACAGCTGAGGGTGGAGAAGGAGCTCACAGTACTTACAGTGAGAGCACATCTCCAGGGGGTAACTCGCTTCATTTCCCTGGAGAGAGAGAGGGGAGGGAGAGAGGGGAGAGAGAGAGAGGAGAGAGAGAGAGGGGATGGAGAGAGGGGAGGGAGAGAGGGGAGAGAGAGAGGGGAGAGAGAGAGACAGAGAGAGAGAGGGGAGGGAGAGAGAGGAGAGAGAGAGAGGGGATGGAGAGAGGGGAGGGAGAGAGGGGAGAGAGAGGGGAGGGAGAGAGGGGAGAGAGAGAGGGGAGGGAGAGAGGGGAGAGAGAGAGACAGAGAGAGATGTCAGTACACATTATAACACATTATGTACTATACATATTACACAATAACTACTATACATTTAACACATTATATACTATACATATTACACAATAACTACTATACATTTAACACATTATATACTATACCTATTACACAATAACTACTATACATTTAACACATTATATAAAATACATATTACACACTAACTACTATACATTTAACACATTATATACTATACACATTACACGCTAAAAATGATACATATTAAACTATAAATACCAATACTTTATATATAGCATTAATACTATACATATTACACATGAAATACTAATACTTTATATATAGCACACATTAAATACTCATACTAACACAAATTAACTCATCTATCAAGATTTTGACATCTTCAAATGAGCCTTTGACTTAATAAGCAGCTTAGAGAGACCTTATCAGGATGTCTTTACTACGCTTGTCTCCCAGCAGAGATGCTATCAATCAGCAGAAACCTAGCACACCCTAGCACAAGAAGCCATGCAGCTCTCCTACAGTTATGTAGGAGAGAGAGAGAGAGAGAGAGAGAGAGAGAGATAGAGAGAGAGAGAGAGAGAGAGAGAGAGAGAGAGAGAGACAGAGAGACAGAGAATACTTCCATTGAGTTAGACAGAGACAGAGACAGAGAGAGAGAGAGAGAGAGAGAGAGAGAGACAGACAGACAGACAGACAGACAGACAGACAGACAGACAGACAGACAGACAGACAGACAGACAGACAGACAGACAGACAGACAGACAGACAGACAGACAGACAGACAGACAGACAGACAGACAGACAGACAGACAGACAGACAGACAGACAGACAGACAGACAGAGAGAGAGAGAGAGAGAGAGAGAGAGAGAGAGAGAGAAGTTCCCTGTATGGGGGGGGGAGCCTGTAAGTGGGGTGGTATGTAGGGAGGTCTCTCCAGAGGGATAGGGCTGGACGCGAGAGGGACAGCCAGACAGACACAGAGACAGATGGATGTTGGTATTAGACTACACTGGAAGACAGTGGAACAGGACTGCTGACTGATGAGTATTGTAGTATTTGCTGGCAGCCTGTGTAGTACAGTGGTGGACAGTGGGCCACTCAGAGCCAGGGTGTTATGTCATGTGCTGTGAGGTGGGGGTTATTTTAAGACCTGCAAAGAGCAAGAGGTGGCCCAGGATTAGCCCAGGAGATACCAAGTCCTCTACCACGCAGGGTTCCACGCCCCACTGTAGCTAAGGAGGTAGAGCAAGGCACCAACACTGCAGGGTTAGGGGTTATATTCCCTTCATCGCACAGGAGGTAGAGCAAGGCACCAACACTGCAGGGTTAGGGGTTATATTCCCTTCATCGCACAGGAGGTAGAGCAAGGCACCAACACTGCAGTGGCCCCAGGTGTAGCCTAGCATGTTAGCATTATTATGCAGACCGTAGCAGGGAGCAGTTTGAAGAGAAATAGCTTTAGAGAAAAGCAGGTTGAGGGTCCGGGATTAGTGAGTAAGGAGACCCTGGGGTGCTAGCTAGACCCCTGACCCAGGCACCCTGCGCTGGCTAGCTCCAACACAGACCACCCCTCTACGGGGCCACATGAATGTGGCAGAGCGGGCAATATGGGGCCTCTACGGGGCCACATGAATGTGGCAGAGCGGGCAATATGGGGGTGGGGAGGGAAGAGGGAGCCAGTGGCCGGGTGACTTCTGATAAAAGCGATGAATGAATCAGATGTCACTCGTTGATATGAATAATACGTTGGTGGAGTCACATGGGCAGGACATCGTAGGTCTTCAGAGAGAGAGAGTTAACACAATGAACAGATCTCCCTCATCGCCTTAAGGGCCACCCCGGCACCAGGGATTCAAACCCTCATCCAAACATTTCAGCTAGGGGTTCATCCAACTCAGGCTCAAATTAGACCAAATCTTGTCAGCCTCCATTTCTGTTGAATCAGATTCCATTTGTCACGTGTGGTATAATTTAAATAATCATATCACTACCATGACATCCAAAAGAGCCTTGTCTTACATTATCATACCGATATCATACCATTATATTAGAATGTCCCAGCTGTAGCAAGTCAGAGAGAGAGAGAGAGAGAGAGAGAGAGAGAGAGAGAGAGAGCAAGAGAGAGAGAGAGCAAGAGAGAGAGAGAGCAAGAGAGAGAGAGAGAGAGAGAGAGAGAGAGAGAGAGAGAGACAGAGGTAGAGAGAGAGAGAGAGAGAGAGAGAGAGAGAGAGAGAGAGAGAGAGAGAGAGAGAGAGAGAGAGAGAGAGAGAGAGAGAGAGAGAGAGAGGAGAGAGGTAGAGAGGTAGAGAGACAGAAGGAGAAAGTGACATAGGGACGGACAGACACCAACCGTTCATTAATAATTCATCTTTCATTCAGGACCAATTAGGCTCCTGAACACAACATGTGTTTTACATGATCAAGTGTCTCTCACGCACGCACACACGCACGCACGCACACACGCACGCACACACGCACGCACGCACACACGCACGCACGCACACGATTATTCAAATTCAAACACTAAGCGTCTACATTTAGGGAAATATTTAGATACTAAGGGATTTAAAACATGCATCCTCTGCACCATTTTACCAGCCAGGGACCTTGCTGTCATGAACAGCATCTTAATAATGGTTATATAATGATGGTGTAACAGTAAGAATATGAGTGTTCACTAAAGCACTGAGCAGAGACCAGGGAACAAGGCTCTGTCTGGGGTCCCACTAACGATGTTCTACCAGCAGGTGTGGGCTGACTGGGAGTAAAACAGTGGACCTTTAGCGTCCGACAATCCGTCTGCCACACACTTCCAATACTCACTGATCACACGTTGATTGAAATTCAACCCAGACGAAATCTTTCTGGACTCTAGAACCGTACAGAACCTTGCTCAGAGGGTTCCATCCCGCCATCTCGGCGGCCACATTCTGGCCCGTCTTTGAACCCTGGGGAATTCTTCATGGGCCAGCTATCTATAAACCCAGACGCAGGGCAGATCGGGTTCCAGAGCTAAATGTAATCATGGAACTCACCACGTGAGTCCGCCACGAAGACCCATTCCCCTAGGTAACCATCCCAAAGGTTAGGGTTATCCTGGTGACCCTAAGCTTAGGGTCACCAGGATAACCCTAAAGGTTAGGGTTATCCTGGTGACCCTAAAGGTTAGGGTCACCAGGATAACCCTAAAGGTTAGGGTTATCCTGGTGACCCTAAGCTTAGGGTCACCAGGATAACCCTAACCTTTAGGGTTATCCTGGTGACCCTAAAGGTTAGGGTTATCCTGGTGACCCTAAAGGTTAGGGTTATCCTGGTGACCCTAAAGGTTAGGGTTATCCTGGTGACCCTAAAGGTTAGGGTTATCCTGGTGACCCTAAAGGTTAGGGTTATCCTGGTGACCCTAAAGGTTAGGGTTATCCTGGTGACCCTAAAGGTTAGGGTTATCCTGGTGACCCTAAAGGTTAGGGTTATCCTGGTGACCCTAAAGGTTAGGGTTCCTCTGAACCAAGTGCCACAGCTTGGACCACAACCCATCCTTATGAAGTGTTTTTCAGCCGGGCGTCGTGGTAACGCCGGTATCGCTGAGGTTCTTCTGAACACACACTCCTACCTGGGCCAACACAGGTGTGTGTGTGTGTGTGTGTGTGTGTGTGTGTGTGTGTGTGTGTGTGTGTGTGTGTGTGTGTGTGTGTGTGTGTGTGTGTGTGTGTGTGTGTGTGTGTGTGTGTGTGTGTGTGTGTGTGTGTGGTTATGACACTAAACTACAGCATCCGCGGTCAGTGACAGTGTGCCGTCTGTGAGGTCAGTAGAAGTGTCATCTCGGAGCCAGCAGTCCTACGTTGTTCAAGCAGAACCTCTAGGGGAGCCAGCACCGGGCCTGGGAGGGAAACCCGGAAACTCAAAGGCCAGGGTTCCGTCTTTGTTTCCTGTTTCATTAAGGAGATTTCTACCGGAGAGAAACTCCTTGACGCGTGTGGGAAGGGGATTTTAAGAGAGCTACAGTGGCCAGTCTCCACGGTGTTGTTTTCAAACCTTTTGTGACACTTTTTTACACTTCACTGGTTGTGGCCCAGCTTGTGTTTACCCATCAGCAACTACTGCAACATGATTGGCCGAAACTAATTTGGCCAAACAAAGTGAAGCGCCCCATTCGCCCAGAGATTATGAAATCTGATCGGAAATCTGATTTGTGAGACAAGCAGAAGTGAGACAGATGCTGATCAATATACATAAAGATGACATTTCTACGATGAGAAGAGCTCTGAAAATTATCTACATTTCACAGAATTTCCCTTCTGGGATAATAATATTTTATAACACTAATTGACAATTTGATAATGAAAGCAATGAAAGCACACACACAACCACACACACAACTACACACACACACAACAACACGCACAGCAACACACACACAACACAATGCAGCGTGTTAGCAATCATCCCTGCAGCGAGTGGTGCTAGCATGCTAGCTCTTGAGCTAGCAAGCATACAAATGAACGCACGACAAGTAGCCGTGCTCCGAGGCCATCACGTGATGCAGGCCGTGATGAGGTCATAGGTTAACCACACACACAACAACACACACACAACCACACACACAACCACACACACCACCACACACACCACCACACACACAACCACACACACAACCACACACACAAGAACACACACAACACACACACAACCACACACACAACCACACACACAACCACACACAGTGTCACAGCAACACCTCAGTCTGCACCCATCGGAGCTTCCCGCTAAGACTACCCTGTTTCCATGGTGATGACCACTCCATCGCCCTCTCTGCCTGCCAAGAGCCATGGGGGGGAGGGGGGTGGGGGGGGACCCCGGTCCCAGGCCACTGCGACCCTCTGCCAAATCCCCAGCGCCCCGGCGCTCCTCTGACACGCCTCTTCACCTTTCCCCTTCTTCACCCTGCTTTAGGTGCTCTGAGGGTCTTAGAGTCCAGGCCAGGGGCTTCTCTGCTTCCTCACCTCGGGACCCATGAGACCCACTTTGGCGCCGGTGTGACCAAAAGCTGGTCTGAAGGTGTAAACCAGTCCAGGTCCTCCACAGGTCTGGACCAGACCCCGGTTCCTCACCGTCATGCCCTTCATCTGATGATCAACACAACCTGAAACAACAACCTCCTCCGGGTGAAGTGTGGTGTGCTACCAAGCGTTGGCACCTCAGTGGAGATGCAGGGGCTGCTGCAGGGCCGAACGAGGAGACTAAACTGGGATTGAGTGGGCTGGATCACCGGCTCCATGACTCCTGGTCGTCCGCCATCGCTTTTATCCATTTTGCATTAGATCTGTATGTGGGTGCCGCTTGATTGCTCGGCAGCATATGGCCCCAAAAGTGTGGATCAATCCGCGGTACATGCCCAAGCAACAGCCCTCCCGGCCCCCACGGCAGTTTGGCACCGTGCGTTTTAGACAGCCTGTAAAGCCCTCGTTATGTCTGCAACACTTGGATGACTAATAAGTCTCGGACAACACGACTGTTCTCCAACTCCACTGGGTGGAGGATCGGGGCCCTCGTCTAGTCCCTCCGATCCGTGTACTCGATACTTGCTCTAAGGTTACTAGGCAACACACCTTCATGTATGGCCCACTGGCCCATTCATCGATCAATTAGGAGAGCCGACAGCCCACCGGAGCGGCCGATCTCTCACAGGGTCCTACACACTGCTAACAGATGGCTAGAAATAGACATGAAACAAGGGCCTTTTCGTGCAATGTTACGGGAAATAGACGAACTAAGCAATGTTTCTACTGTCAACACGGAGATCGTCCATGTAGAACAGCGCGTTTCATCCAGGCTTTTGACAGACCAGTGGGCGCATTCTCTCGGTCATGGAAGGAAATGGAGCGTGCTGTTTCTTTTCTGGCGATGGAGGAGAAAATAAGCGTCAAATGTTTCCCATTTGGGAACGACATTTAGGACAAAACGACCCTTTAGTCCCGAAACCGATGTTGTCGGGCCTCGTTTGTCAGGTACGGGGGGTCCTGGTGGGTCTGTGTGGGCCACGGGCTGGAGGTGGGAGCACCGAGGGACGGCTGATGATTAGGGCTCCGCACCCGAAGCACCCGTGGGAAAGAAGCAGCTGTCAACCCGCTGCGTTACTGTAAATACTGTCCTCCAGGCCTGCCCACCCCTGTGTTTATCAGTCGATGGTCTGGGGGGGGGGGGGGGGGGGGGGGGGGGGGGAATACAAGTCGTTTCTTACCATCTTGCCGGTTGGATGACGAAATCCAGACGATATGAAGGAAAGGTGGCGCACAAAAAGACGAGCTGGTGTCTGCGGTCTCGGCTGCGCAACACCGATGGAGGTCTTACTGCGGTCT
>JACYXH010000770.1:120000-160000 GCA_026745465.1 Lota lota
AGAGAGAGAGAGAGAGAGAGAGAGAGAGAGACAGAGACAGAGACAGAGACAGAGACAGAGACAGAGAGAGACAGAGACAGAGAGAGAGAGAGAGAGAGAGAGAGAGAGAGAGAGCGAGAGAGAGAGAGAGAGAGCGAGCGAGAGAGAGAGAGAGAGAGAGAGAAGACTTGATAACATCAGGCAAGTAGAGGATGTAGTCCTGAAGAGCTAAAAGCCCTGGGCTGTTTATATACACGGACTGTGTTACTCCCTTGGGACAGAACCGCTAACCTGTGTCAGTTAAAGTCATCATTTTGTCCGGTCTAAAAACTGCTAGAACAGCAGCATTTCATTTTGGAAAATGTATATGATTCTTGACATGTTTTCTTTCCTGTATTATTATCCTATTAATCTTCCCAACTTCCACTCTGACATGAAAGTGAGTGAGTGAGTGAGTGAGTGAGTGAGTGAGTGAGTGAGTGAGTGAGAGAGAGAGAGGAGGTTAAGTGAGAGGGAGGGATGTAGATCGAGAAAAAGGGAGCGATGAAGAATAGAGAGAGAGGGAGGGAAGGAGAGAGGGGAGAGATTCAGAGAGAGATGTAGGACAGAGGGAGGGAGGGAGAGAGGGAGGAAAGGGGTGGAGGAGAGCTGCAGAGGTTCTGAAAGCTAAACCCCAGCACTAACAGCTGTCGGACGAGGAACTAATCTTGGTTAAAAGATGAGGTAATGGCTTATTTATCAGAGAGGGGCGGGGCTAATGGCGCTGGCAGCGAATTAAAAGGAGGAAGATGAAGAGGAAGAGGAGGGGTACCTACCGGGAGCGTCCTGACCCTCCACACCCCCCAGGATGGCCAGCCGAGCCGAGAGGAGACCCAGACCCAGGTAGCTGGAACACACAGGACACGCTAACACAGGAACACGCTAACACAGGAACACGCTAACACAGGAACACACGACACGCTAACACAGCAACACGCTAACACAGGAACACACGACATGCTAACACAGGAACACGCTAACACACGACACGCTAACACAGGAACACGCTAACACTGAGGTGTGGGAGGCGGTAGAGGGTGAGGAGGGAAAAGGAGGTGTGAGGAGTACCTGTGGGAGTAGAGGGTGTAGCTGGTGTTGAACATCTGGATGGAGCTGATGTAGTCGATGGGAGAGGTCTGGATGGTCTTCTGGAGGGAGAGGACCAGAGAGGTTAGACCTCCTCCTGGACCCTGAGTCTGACCCACGAGGTCTAGACCTTGTCTTACCTCGTCCTGGGGGGAGAAGGTGATCTGGGTGGAGCCTCCTCCCAGGTCCAGCATGCCCACAGTGGACGAGTCAGCACCGCCCAGACAACCTGCGGGGGGGGGGGGGGGGGGGGGGGGGGAAGAAAGAAAGAAAGAGAGAGAGAATAAGATTAAGATTAAAACGCACACACACACTGTCCTTCTATAGCTTCAATAGTGTTCAATTAGGCTTCTGATTGGCGGAGACGTCAGGTAGACGATCAACTCACCTGTCAGGAAGTTTACAGTGATCCACGCCGAGATCCCTACAGAGAGAGAAATAAATACACACACACGCACACACACACACACACACAGACACACACAGACCCACACAGAGTTAACAGCATAACGAGCATCTGGAGGTAAAGCCTGAAGAGAGGACGGAGGACATTAGGGTCTCCAGCACAACGTTTGCTCTGCGCTCCCATAATTCCTCGACCCACATTAGTGCCTTTTACCACAGCTGTATTAGAGATGACCTCTGACCCCGGCCCAGGGACCAGAGAGGGTTTAGGAGGCTGTATCATTGGAGCTTTGACGTAAGACACTAAGAAGCAATTTACAAACAAACAAACGCACAGGGACCGAGGGATGAGGGGCAAGCAAGCTGGAGGCGGTTACTTAGCAACCGCCTCATCCACTGCCAATGGCGGGCGAGCAGTACTTAGACTTTCAGATTACCAATAAGTCCCTTCCATCCCGTCTCATCTGGCGGGATCAAGACCGCTAACTGATCATAAGACCACCGTGGGGAGTTAGCCCCGCCCCCAGTGCTAGCATTAGCACTGGCGCTAGCTCGATGCTAACCGGGTGCGGGGTGGGGGAGGTAATGAAGGAGCAGAAGAAGCGGGATTAGAGACTGATTGTTCTGACGAGGAGGCAGGTCACTGGCTGCTACCTAAGCCACTCTGCTGAAGAGGAGAATGAATAGATAATCAGGACCCCCCCCCCCCCCCCCCCCCCCACCCACCCACCCACCCCCCCCAGTGAGATTAGACAGCACATTATCCTACATGGCCACAACTGTTGTCTGAACTACTTTAAAAGGATTGGATTAGAGTCTGGGAGTTGCAGCTGCGCATGCCTTTCAAAACACCATCCATGGGTACGTATTTATAGATATTCTGTGGATCTGTGTGTGTAGATATACTGTACACACACACACACACACACACACACACTACCTTCATCTGTTCCATCCATGATGGATACGGCGTCGTTCCTGGATAGGAAGGGAGACTCTGAAAACACCGCCCTCACCTGGAGAGAGGAGGAACTGCACTTTAGATTAAGCATAAACACACACACACACACACACAGAAAGGGAAAGTGGTAGAGGGAGGAGTGAGAGGGAGGGAGAAAGAGACAGAAGTGAGAGGGGGAGAGAGTATGAGGGAGGGGGAGAAAGAGTGAAGCGAGAGAACAGTAACAAGGATGTGAACCAGGAGATTTGACACACCTGCACCAGGATGCTGAAGTAAACATCTCATGTCCGTACCTCGCTACTAGCTTGTATACAGCCGCTCTTTATTATGCAATTGACTTACTTTAGCTAATATCCTAGCGGGAAGCTAATGCCTCTACATCCCTGATGCTAGTGCTGGTGATGTTCAGGGGAAAGTCCATTAAATCTTTTAAGTAATCAGTAATAACAGGACTAGGCCAGTCAGCCAAAATGAGTTAATCGTGGCTTCGCTTCTATTACCGCGGCGCGTGGAGCCAGGAAGCAGCATTGCTGCGCGGCGGCGGCCAGGAGCGACCGCACGTCAACGGAGCAGCTACCGTAGCATCCGCTGATGCTAAGCTACCGTAGCTTATCATCAGCGGCTGGGCCAACAAGCCCGTGTGACTGTTCCGAGACAAACGCTGACGGTTGTCATCTTGACATGTGTGTCAGAGGTCAGGGCAACACACCTACACGCACACGACAAACACCTTTCCCTTAAAAGGCTGATACCGGTCTGGGTGATCAGACTGGTACAAACCGGTTGAACGGTTTGATTATCCAGACTAGTAGTCCTTTAAACACACAATGCTTTAGATACATAAGGATAAGAGCAACTATGTACTTCAGTATGGTTGCTCTACCCTGGCCCAGTGCTAGACAGAGCAAGGCACGTACGCTACACTTCTTTAGTGAATCAAACATCGCTGGTTCTACAGTCCCTTCACACCAGCTCAGTTTCACCAGGAAAAGTATTTGGCTAGCTACAGTAGTTCACTAGCTACAGGATTTATCTACAGCTGGCTGCAGTATTTAGCTAATGACAGCATTGTGACAGGAAGCTACAGTATCTAGCTATAGTATTTGGCTAGCTACAGTAGTTCACTAGCTACAGGATTTATCTACAGCTGGCTGCAGTATTTAGCTAATGACAGCATTGTGACAGGAAGCTACAGTATCTAGCTATAGTATTTGGCTAGCTACAGTAGTTCACTAGCTACAGGATATATCTACAGCTGGCTGCAGTATTTAGCTAATGACAGCATTGCGACAGGAAGCTACAGTAGCTAGCGGTCACCTTGTTGAGGAGCTGAGTGGCCTTCTCCCCCGGCAGCATGCGCAGGCCAGCGGTAGCCTTGAGGACCAGCGGCGTGCTGTTCCAGAAGGAGGGCGGGACGCTGGCCTTGGCCACCTCGAACAGCTGCAGGAGCCCTGTGGTACACTGGGCCAGGAAGCACGGGGGCACAGACATCGGCAACGCGTTAGGCGACACTTCAGCCAGGAATCCTTCAGCCACGTTTCACACGGGATAAACAAGTACTAAATGAGAAAGACACGCCGTCATCACGGACAATATAAACCAGCATGGTTTCTTCCAAACAGCCGGTGGTTATTAGCGGCTATTAGCGGTGGATGCCAACGCCAATCATCTTTGATAGGCGAATTAAAGAGAGCGCGGTAATGTCATTTTGTTGAGTTGTTGGTCTCAGATAGGGTCAGTATATAGTAGAATTATTGGATGTTCTGACGGTGACAACCTCCAGGGTTTTTCTGACCACTTAGTCCCAGTTATCAGGGCTGTCATAGGCTCTCGTATTTCCCACTGGGAGGTTGACATGAACGCCTCGTCCCATCGTGACCTCATAAGGTGGTGATTGCAGTTATTCCCATCCTCGACATACGGACTTGTGCGCAGCAGCAGAAACAGTTCGGGATGCTTTAGTGCAGCTGGTGTTAGTTAGTGTTGTGGAGGAAGCCCTTACCTGGTCTGGGTCATCAGCGTAGGCAGACAGGCCTGGTGTAATGGCTTTGAATGTTTCATGCGTCAACTTAGGAACCTCTGTAAGAATAGACAGAAGAGTAACGAACACCACCACCACACAGGCTTAACATTCTTGTTGCCACTATCAACTCGGACTACTTTCATAATCGTATTTCACCAAATATTTGATTAATCTCTAAGCCCACGTTAACCTCTGACCCCTACCTACTTTTCAGTTGTCATATACCTCTTAATGACAATCCATGACCGCATAACTACCGCACGCTGACAACCAACCATTAGCACAGCTAGCTCCCGGGCTAGCTCCCGGGCTAGCTCCCGGGCTAGCTCCCGGGCTAGCTCCAGGGCTAGCTCCCGGGCTAGCTCCAGGGCTAGCTCCCGGGCTAGCTCCAGGGCTAACAACAAAGCCAAAAGAGCACTCAGCCTGCGTGATTTAGCTTAGCATTGCGATAACTAGGCCATTTGGCAAGCCATTTGCTAGCAGTGTAAGCCTAATAAAAAGCACTAAAAGGCACTAATGAGTTTGTGTTCTTTTTTTTTTTGTGTGCATCAAAGCACATTAAGACCAAAGCTTCTTTTGTTCCAAGCGGGTAATTAATACATTTATGGCTTTTAAATACTCTAAGAGCAAAACCATGGGGCCCAGGGGCTTCCATTTGTTACACAACTTAATCTACTTTATATCAACGGTTTACCATGAAATGGTTCCAGATAAAGAAGGGCTAAAGACCCTCCCTCTCCGCTTACAGCACAGGAAGCACAGGGCTAAAGACCCTCCCTCTCCGCTTACAGCACAGGAAGCACAGGGCTAAAGACCCTCCCTCTCCGCTTACAGCACAGGAAGCACAGGGCTAAAGACCCTCCCTCTCCGCTTACAGCACAGGAAGCACAGGGCTAAAGACCCTCCCTCTCCGCTTACAGCACAGGAAGCACAGGGCTAAAGACCCTCCCTCTCCGCTTACAGCACAGGAAGCACAGGGCTAAAGACCCTCCCTCTCCGCTTACAGCATAGGAAGCACAGGGCTAAAGACCCACCCTCTCCGCTTACAGCACAGGAAGCACAGGGCTAAAGACCCTCCCTCTCCGCTTACAGCACAGGAAGCACAGGGCTAAAGACCCTCCCTCTCCGCTTACAGCACAGGAAGCACAGCCTCCTGCGCCGGTGACTTCCACTGCGGAGCGAGGGGGGTGAAGGTGTAAGAATAATGAATGAAACTAAAACATTCAGAGTACTACTATCTGTATCCATCGTGTGCTCGGTTTGCTGTGGTTCTACTGGTGTGGTCCTACTGGTGCTGCTGTTTGGTGTGGTTCTACTGGTGCTGCTGGTCGGTGCGGTTCTACTGGTGTGGTTCTACTGGTGCTGCTGGTCGGTGTGGTTCTACTGGTGTGGTTCTACTGGTGTGGTTCTACTGGTGCTGCTGGTCGGTGCGGTTCTACTGGTGTGGTTCTACTGGTGCTGCTGTTCAGTGCGGTTCTACTGCTGTGGTTCTACTGGTCGGTGTGGTTCTACTGGTGCTGCTGGTCGGTGCGGTTCTACTGGTGTGGTTCTACTGGTGCTGCTGGTCGGTGTGGTTCTACTGGTGTGGTTCTACTGGTGCTGCTGGTCGGTGTGGTTCTACTGTTGTGGTTCTACTGGTGCTGCTGGTCGGTGTGGTTCTACTGGTGCTGCTGTTCAGTGCGGTTCTACTGGTGTGGTTCTACTGGTCGGTGTGGTTCTACTGGTCGGTGTGGTTCTACTGGTGCTGCTGGTCGGTGTGGTTCTACTGGTGTGGTTCTACTGGTGCTGCTGTTCAGTGCGGTTCTACTGCTGTGGTTCTACTGGTCGGTGTGGTTCTACTGGTGCTGCTGGTCGGTGCGGTTCTACTGCTGTGGTTCTACTGGTCGGTGTGGTTCTACTGGTCGGTGTGGTTCTACTGGTCGGTGCGGTTCTACTGGTGCTGCTGGTCGGTGTGGTTCTACTGGTGTGGTTCTACTGGTCGGTGTGGTTCTACTGGTCGGTGCGGTTCTTACCGTTGGGCTGATGGAGGAACTTGAAGACATGGATTCTGGTCCCGGTGCTGCCGGCATCGAACATGACCCCGTAACGGCGGTGCCAGCCTCCCGGGTCCCCGGCGGTGACGGGGCCCGGCTCCCCGCGGGACAGGGAGTAGTTGGGGGGCCGGTACTGGGCCGACAGGGCGTAGTGGTGCTTCACGTACATGAGGTAGGCCAGCAGGCCGGCCACGGAGACGAACGCACTGGCGAGCTTCGGTATCCTCATGCTGGAGCCAGGAGCCACGGCTCATTCTGCAGCGGGGCGGCTAGGAGACACTCATTCTGAGGGCCCTGCAGAACACACACACACACACACACACACACACACACACACACACACACACACACACACACACACACACACACACACACACACACACACACACACACACACACACACACACACACACTTCCAGATCATCAGACGATCCAAGCAGGGAATAGCAGCCATCTTGTACCTTTGCTTAAGGAACACGCCCACCATTTAGAAGGCGTGACAGTCCGGGGAAAGCGGAGCCATCTTACAGTATCTCAAGCGTTGAAGGGCCCCTGAGGACTGTGAATAATCACAGGTGGTTCTAGATCACTGTGTCAAGCCTGAGGTCAGACGGCTGATCCACCAATACTGGGGCGTCAGTCAGCTGTGCAACAGCGATGACCTCCACAAGGGTTATACCAATCCATTTGGACGCCAGCTCCACAAAGTACACACCCACACGCATAGCTATATACCCACACACATATATATACACCCACACACATAGCTATATACCCACACACATAGCTATATACCCACACACATATATATACACCCACACACATAGCTATATACCCACACACATAGCTATATACCCACACACATAGCTATATACCCACACACATATACATACACACACACACATATACATACACACACAGCTATATACCCACACACATATATATACACCCACACACATAGCTATATACCCACACACATATACATACACCCACACACATATACATACACCCACACACATGTATATACACCCACACACATAGCTATATACCCACACACATGTATATACACCCACACACATAGCTATATACCCACACACATGTATATACACCCACACACATAGCTATATACCCACACACATAGCTATATACCCACACACATATACATACACCCACACACATGTATATACACCCACACACATAGCTATATACCCACACACATAGCTATATACCCACACACATGTATATACACCCACCCACACACACACACACACACACACACACACACACACACACACACACACACACACACACACACACACACACACACACACACACACACACACACACACACACACACACACATACACATAGCTAAACACCCATACATATATATATAGAAACCCGTACATAAGTTATATCTAAACACATATCTATAAACCCATACATAATACACTGTTTAGGTTTCATAGCATGCGAGCTGTCTGAAGCTCATTTAGCCTCCAACACCAACATATCTATCAGGCTTCACATATCGGCTTGGCGTGTAAAAGTTGGGCGATACGTACCAGCTCAGGTGAAAGGGCTCGCGCAGTGTCCGTGAACCACCGCCGTCTTTCTACGTCAATTATGCTGCGTTCAAGTCATGTTGGATGGAATAAATAGTCCTTCCGTATTTACACGACACGTCAGTACACCACCATTTGATGGCTCATATTTTCCTCCTTTTTCTATCGGTATCTTTGAATAGTGTGAAAATAATGTGATGGCTGAGCAAAACTGCATTCATTTGGAACAACAGGCTTCAGCTGACGTGAGGTGCCCGGTTTGTG
The DNA here is from genome assembly GCA_026745465.1 of Lota lota. Taxonomy (NCBI): domain Eukaryota; kingdom Metazoa; phylum Chordata; class Actinopteri; order Gadiformes; family Lotidae; genus Lota; species Lota lota. Next base: position 128,356 of record JACYXH010000770.1, read on the forward strand.
TACTGGTAAGACTTTTTCTTCTCTTCAGTCGATCCAGTAGTATCTGTTGGAGCTTTCGGAATGACACCAATACTTCCTATTTTAAATTAATTGCCAGTTGGATCTTGGCAAGAACGATGTTTAATGTTTACAATAGGTTGATTGCGGTAACTCCCATCAGGTTGAACGCAGCATTAAGAGTCCATGTTTGATGACGTCAGGGATGGTCCTGATGACGTAATAATTCTCTTTATTTCTTCTACTCTTTTTTTCCCCCGTTGCAATGGTTGCTAGGGAGGATTAATAACTGGCTAAATTAAATAGTTTGATATCCTCTTCCAAATTTGAAATCACTCTGTCCCGTGGTACTTCTAATAAAATAAATCGATAAATTATTATTTAATTTCTAACGTATACTTTTATCTGGACTGTATGGTTTCCACTCTGAATTAAAGTGATACTCTTAAACTATAAAGTATAAACATAACAAATTAAAATGTATCAAACGTTATTATTTATTATCATTTGTAACATATATATAATATATATAATATATATATTAGTAACAATCATGCCACTGATTTAGATCAAGCCACCTAGTCAGATTACCTACTACTAACTCTTATTAATACTGTTCATATTAATACACATAAGAATCAATAAGATGTGTCTTAACATAGTGTTTTGCATCAAAGCAGCCAAGTTTTGATGAAAATAAATGGAGCAGATCAACAGAATAAGCCTGCAAAATTAAAGTAAATTAAACAAGGGTGGTTTAATATTCTAATATTCACATCCACTTCTCATTTCTCTACGGGAACTTATTTGGCTCTTGGCTCTGACTTTTCCCTCCATTTTGCTGTGCATCAGAGGTGGGTCTTCATTGTGTGTGATGACAATATGTCAACAGCTGCTGAGGCCCCGGGCCACGCCCCCGCCGCCCGGGCCACGCCCCCGGCCACGCCCACCGCCTGGTTACGTTACTATCATCTATTCATTACCTTCATTAGTGGTCATCGGGCTGATAGATACCACCAGCATCCAGGACCCCTGGGGACGCCTAGAAACACCCTCTCTGCACACACACATACACGTACATAAACACACTCACACACACACACACTCATACATATATTAGTAGCTGAATGAGCCAAGTGAAGGAGCCTTGGGAATATGGGAGCTGAGGAGGTGTGTGTGTGTGTGTGCAGACGGTGGACCATATGGTTGTAAGGAGGCCAGAAGCCTTTCTCCCTTATCATTGATCAATATTGTGGAAGTGTGTGTGTGTGTGTGTGTGTGTGTGTGTGTGTGTGTGTGTGTGTGTGTGTGTGTGTGTGTGTGTGTGTGTGTGTGTGTGTAAGGAGTTAAACTGTTGCACACTTAAGCTACTGGAGGAGGAACAGTTAATGTCTCTCTCTCTCTCTCTCTCGCTCTCTCTCTCACTCTCTCTCCTGCTCCGTCACTACGTCTCTCGTCCACACATGAGTAATCTATTGTCTTTTGTCACAGATGCAGCAATACAAAGGCTGACCCCCTTCTTCCTTATACACACACAAACGCACACACGCACACACACACACACACACACTCTGGGAGAACGGCCATATTTACACAGGACAATATGCAAACTCCACACAGACAGGACTTTGTCTCCACGTGTGGACGCATCATAAAAGGACCCATACTGTATCTGCTCTATGAACTACTGGCCCTCTCTCTCTAGCTCTCTCTCCTTCTCCCCCTTTGCTCTCCCCCCTCTCTCTTCCTCTATCCCCCTCTCTTGCCCCCCCTCTCTCTCTCCCTCTCTCCCCCTTCTCTCTCTCTAGCTCTCTCTCCTTCTCCCCCTTTGCTCTCCCCCCTATCTCTTCCTCTATCCCCCTCTCTCGACCCCCCTCTCTCTCTCTCCCTCTCTCCCCCCTCTCCCCCCCCCTCTCTCTCTAGCTCTCTCTCCCTCTCCCCTTTGGTGTCCCCCCTCTCTCCCCCCCCCCTTCTCTCTCCCTCTATCCCCTTCTCTCGGCCCCCCCCCCCTCTCTCTCCCTCTCCCCGCCCTCTCTCTTCCTCCCTCCCTCTCTGACTCTGTATCCCCCCCCCCCCCCCCCCCCCCCCCCCCCCCCCCCCCCCCCCCCCCCCCCCCCCCCCCCCCCCCCCCCCCCCCCCCCCGGATCTGGAAGGGCCTCTTGGTGGGGTGTAGTGATTGTCCTGCAGGTCGTTGTGTATGTAAATCTGTGGTGAGATTACATCCCTCTTGCCGCGATGAAGACTTCACCAGTCATTAGTCTGACCCATTAACTGATAAAGAGCTGTTAGGATTTTAGAGATTAAATTACATGTGTGGTCCCTGGCAAGCGGTCCCTAGATACCAGGGCCCGAACCGGAACACACACACACACGCACACACACACACACACACACACACACACACACACACACACACACACACACACACACACACACACACACACCTCTGTGTGTGTGTGTGTGTGTGTGCGTGTGTGTGTGTTTTTAAGCATAATCTCCACTCTGTATAACAACAGATTTTAAATCCTTCAAATATTTCAGATGAAACAATAAGTCGTTTAATATAATAGACCATATGAATGGACTGTAATATTACAGTGCGTCTGTCCCACCAGGCAGATATACTGAAACCACTGGCATAGTGGTGCCATCTCTACTACTAAGACAAAACACCCTTTAATCATAATCATAAAATAATCATAATAATAACCATGATAATCATAACAATGGTGTTGCATATTAATAATAGTAATAATCATAACAATAGTAATACATAATAATAATCATTACAATAGTATTACATATTAATACTAATAATAGTCATAAAAATAACCATAGTAAATATTAAAAGGTGATTATCGTACAGGGATGTTTCGCACCTCATCAGTAAACTCATTAATGGTATTAGGGAGGATTTCCTCCTCATGACGGTGCATGACATCCACAGTTATTGAAAACATTACTTTTTGATTTGTGTCCCTTCGTTGGACATCCCTGTTGTAGGCGGGCTGTCTGATATATGGGTCTGCGATGTAGTCATTTCTGGGTCTCTAATGGTTTGTTTTCTGCTCTAATCAGTCCGGGTTAAGCCCTTGAAACAAGTACACTGAGAATAATAAGAAATAAACCTCCTAATCTGACTTTAATCTGCCCCTTAATGTACCAAGCAGTTGTCTAATCCCTCTTTTATTTGTCATCTAGGGACAGAAAACCGCAGAGATACGTCACAGACTGAATCTTATATGACGCCAGAGCTAGCTAGCAGGATAGCTACAACAAAACTAGTGGGATAAGGAGGCCCAAACAGGCTAATAGGTCTACTATAAAGTAAAAACGAACTAAAATCCAAACTAGGAAAGGTCCAAATTAGCTATAAAGTCCAAACTAGCTAAGAGGTTCAAACTAGCTAGAATGTTCAAACAAAGAGCTCAAATTGTGTTAAAATCCAAACTAGCTCAAAGCTCCAAACTAGCTAATGTCCAAACGGTCCAAACTAGCTGAGGTCCAAACTAGCTCATGTCCAAACGGTCCAAACTACCTGAGGTTCAAACTAGCTAATGTCCAAACGGTCCAAACTAGCTGAGGTTCAAACTAGCTAATGTCCAAACGGTTCAAACTAGCTAATGTCCAAACTAGCTGAGGTCCAAACTAGCTCATGTCCAAACGGTCCAAACTACCTGAGGTTCAAACTAGCTAATGTCCAAACGGTCCAAACTACCTGAGGTTCAAACTAGCTAATGTCCAAACGGTCCAAACTAGCTGAGGTTCAAACTAGCTAATGTCCAAACGGTTCAAACTAGCTAATGTCCAAACTAGCTGGGGTCCAAACTAGCTTTGAGTTCAAAACCAGAGGGAGGAGGAGGTCCAAGCTAGCGGGAAGATGAGGTCCAAGCTAGCGGGATGAGAAGGTATTTAATCGACTGTGGTAGAATTAGTTATGCCTTATTACCATAGTGGTCTTTCAGCTAGCGTAACAAGGCTTTCCTGGAAAATCCCATTGAACACACATTTTAATTTCATTTCTACAGCTCAATCATGTTGAGGACAACGTAACTATAATCCAATAAGATTAATCATTGTTTCTTTTTCCTTGTTTCCTCACCCCAGCCCTCCCCAACGCAAAACCCCAAATAGAACAGTGTTGGATTGGATGAGAGGCAGGTTTTCACTTTAGCTGATTGGTTGTACCGTGTTTCGCTACGAACGCTACGAACATCATCATGAACCCAATTACAGCGGACGGGAATATCTTGTGTGCCTCGCTGTTAATCTGGGAATGACATTTTATTCATCTGTTATCCAATCCCGCTGCTGGGGTGATGAAGATATTTACGTTCACACTCACACCACTACATCTGTCAGGAACATCTGTCGGACCAAGTTATTCTGCCAATCAACAACGATAGACAACGTAGAGGTCAAAGTTGATTCAATTTAAATTCCTGGGTGTGTGCTATAAGACCGTGCTTCCGTGTGTTACAGCGGTTAGGAACTGAGATGATCCAAAGTCCAGCAGGAGAAGATAAGGAAGCTCCATCCAGATGTTCAGGCTTCTTTCTCTAATCCTCCAGCGAGAGACTGGAGCTGTCTGTTAATTATTCATCTGATGCATTTACGCTGCATTATATCCTCATAAATCCTTGGAGTTGCTCCCTGATATCCTGGGTAGAAGTGTGGTCTGAGGAGAGTCAGACTGAGGGAGTCTGTGGAGACCCCAGCGCCGTCTGGGTTCTGGTAGTCTAGGAGGGCTAGGTGGGCTAGGAGGTCTAGGAGGGCTAGGAGTTCTAGGAGGGCTAGGAGGTCTAGGAGGGCTAGGAGGGCTAGGAGGTCTAGGAGGTCTAGGAGGGCTAGGAGGTCTAGGAGGTCTAGGAGGTTTCGGAGGGCTAGGAGGTCTAGGAGGTCTAGGAGGGCTAGGAGGTCTAGGAGGTCTAGGAGGTCTAGGAGGGCTAGTAGGTCTAGGAGGGCTAGGAGGTCTAGGAGGGCTAGGAGGTCTAGGGGGTCTAGGAGGGCTAGTAGGTCTAGGAGGGCTAGGAGGTCTAGGAGGGCTAGGAGGTCTAGGGGGTCTAGGAGGGCTAGGAGGGCTATCCAAAGGCTGGCTGTCCACAGAAATTACAGACATTATAGCAACGGCCTTAAAAAGCTTTGTACTAGTTAGGTTGACTTACCTGTTAAATTAACCTATTGAGACTAGTACTAGTCTAGTAACGGTGTTCTAGTTGTGTACTGTTAACCCAGGAGCCAATGAAATGCTGACCTGGTCACTGCTAGTATGAGGGCTGCCGTGCTACTTCCTGTTGGGTGGGGGGGGGGGGGGGGGGGGGGGGGGGTCTTTTGTTTTGAAGGGAATTAATTTGAACTGGGCAATCCAATTTCCATTTGCGAGCGTGTCTCTCTCTTCTAGATGAGGCCTAAAGGGATAAGTGAGTAATACCACTTTGTTTTATCAAACTGTATTAGAGTAGCAGGAATAATAATAGTAATGGGATCATTTAATGCAATTTTCTTTATTTGATGCGCTGCTTTCTGCTGGCTAATCTTCATGTGTTGTTTAAAATAGATTGAAAACTGAAAGAACAGAACCGGGGTTAATCCCTCTGACATCACAACATCATCACGGTGCTGTTCGTCTAGGTTCTAGACAAGGGTCCATCTCCTCCCTCATAGACCCCCTGGAGCTGCCCAGTAGACCACAGTCTTCTACTGGTGGGCACTGGGAGCTGCCCAGTACAACCCCAGTTTTCTACTGGTTCTACTGGGAGCTTCCCAGTACAACCCCAGTTTTCTACTGGTTCTACTGGGAGCTGACCAGTACAACCGCAGTCTTCTACTGGTGGACACTGGGAGATGCCCAGTACAACCACAGTCTTCTACTGGTGGACACTGGGAGATGCCCAGTACAACCACAGTCTTCTACTGGTGGACACTGGGAGCTGCCCAGTACAACCACAGTCTTCTACTGGTGGGCACTGGGAGCTGCCCAGTACAACCCCAGTCTTCTACTCAGTGTGTTGTGGGGTCTAGCAGTATGAGGGTGTGAAGGAAAGTGTTTTGAACCATTGAAGCATGTGATCAAACCTCAATCTGTCTGTTCAGCTTGGAGTCACGTAGAGGGTAGCCACCTGTCTGCTAGTCAGCTGAACACATTACTGTAGTTCGCATCTCAACGGCGTTCGAAGGAACACAACATTAGTCTACTGTGATGAATGACTATAATATTGATCTAAAGTCACCCGGTCACAGCATCACAACGCTCTCCTGAGAGGTGGAGGTTTGATACCTTGTGTTGTAGCTGGATCCCATCTTGACACTCTGAACCACATGGCCCGGACCAATCAGAGTCCCACGAGGAACGCCGTGGTCTACGTGATACGTGATGGACAGATGCTTCAGCCAATCACCTGCCATGGATCTTTTTGAAAGGTCCTGCACTTTTCCCAACAGTTTCCCAGGATGACTTCCAGATGGTTCTGTGTGAGAAGCCATCAGGTGGAGGTGGTTAGAAGGTGGAGGTGGTTGGAAGGTGGAGGTGGTTAGAAGGTGGAGGTGGTTAGAAGGTGGAGGTGGTTGGAAGGTGGAGGTGGTTGGAAGGTGGAGGTGGTTAGAAGGTGGAGGTGGTTGGAAGGTGGAGGAGGTGGAGCTAAACACCACCCTGCCTGTAGATCTTTTCGCTGTCATATATATCATATATATATATCTTGTTGATATGTGTATCTTGTATTGCGTGTGTCATGCGTGATGTGCAAGCTACCAGCTGGCATTAACTAACGGGTAAGCCCATAAGAGAGAGAATGTTAAAACGACCGGAATAAGCTTTTATTTTGAAATGCCTTAATGGACCTAAACTGTCCATTGTTCCTGCATATTGGTTCATTTATAGCAGATTTGCCTGTGACCTATATTGCATTATGTATTCCATCAAATTATTGTATATATATAGTATCATGTCTTACATCGTATATAGATTGTATTATGTGTTACATCACATTATAGTATATATATAGTATATATATAGTATTATGTATAGCATCACATTGTAGTATATGTAGTATTATGTGTTACATCACATTATAGTATGTACATATATATACATATATATATAATGTATTATGTATTACCTTATATTGTATTATATTACTGTATATTATACTTCTTATTCTTACGTAATGTTATTTTGTTTTATATTATATTGTGTCGTTTATATAAAACCCATAATAGTAAACCCATAACTTAACAGTATTTTCAAATATAAAGCAAATATAATTCTGCACACATTATAGAACGCAGCCAATAAATAATCACAATAACTGAAGTAAGACATGAAGTACTAGTCTCACTCATCTCTCATCTCACTGAACTAACTAACTGAACTATCTTACTGAACTAACTAACTAACTAACTGACTGAACTATCTTACTGAACTAACTAACTAACTAACTAACTGAACTATCTTACTGAACTAACTAACTAACTAACTGAACTATCTTACTGAACTAACTGAACTATCTTACTGAACTAACTGAACTATCTTACTGAACTAACTGAACTAACTAACTAACTAACTGAACTATCTTACTGAACTAACTAACTAACTGACTGAACTATCTTACTGAACTAACCAACTAACTAACTGTGTGTGTGTTTCTGTGTGTGTGTGTGTGTTTGTGTCTCTACGTGTCTGTGGAACTGTGTGTGTGTCTGTGTAACTGTGTGTCTGTGTGTGTGTGTGTGTGTGTGTGTGTGTGTGTGTGTGTGTGTGTAACTGTGTGTGTGTGTGTGTGTGAGTGTGTGTGTGTGTGTGTGTGTGTGTGTGTGTGTGTGTGTGTGAGTGTGAGTGTGTGTGTGTGTGTGTGAGTGTGAGTGTGTGTGTGTGTGTGTGTCTGTGTGTGTGTGTGAGTGGGGGGGTTGGGTTCAGGGGAGTGAGGGGTTCTATCAAAGCGACAGCCATGTGTTGATCTTGGGGGGGGGGGTCATCCAGACATCTAGAAACAGAAGACGAGAGCTCTCTCTCTCTCTCTACCTCTCTCTCTCTCTCTCTACCTCTCTCTCTCTCTCTCTCTCTCTCTCTCTCTCTCTCTCTCTCTCTCTCTCTCTACCTCACTCTCTCTCTTTACCTCTCTCTCTCTCTCTCTACCTCACTCTCTCTCTTTACCTCTCTCTCTCTTTACCTCTCTCTCTTTACCTCTCTCTCTCTCTCTCTACCTCACTCTCTCTCTCTCTACCTCACTCTCTCTCTCTCTCTCTCTCTCTCTCTCTCTCTCTACCTCACTCTCTCTCTACCTCACTCTCTCTCTACCTCACTCTCTCTCTTTACCTCTCTCTCTCTCTCTCTCTCTCTACCTCACTCTCTCTCTCTCTCTCTACCTCTCTCTCTCTCTCTCTCTCTCTCTCTCTCTCTCTCTCTCTCTCTCTTGCTCTGTAAGCTGTGATCTTTACAGTAATAATACAGTATAGAGCTGTGATCTTTACAGTAATAAGACAGTATAAAGCTGTGATCTTTACAGTAATAAGACAGTATAAAGCTGTGATCTTTACAGTAATAAGACAGTATAAAGCTGTGATCTTTACAGTAATAAGACTGTATAGAGCTGTGATCTTTACAGTAATAAGACAGTATAAAGCTGTGATCTTTACAGTAATAAGACAGTATAAAGCTGTGATCTTTACAGTAATAAGACAGTATAGAGCTGTGATCTTTACAGTAATAAGACAGTATAGAGCTGTGATCTTTACAGTAATAAGACAGTATAAAGCTGTGATCTTTACAGTAATAAGACAGTATAAAGCTGTGATCTTTACAGTAATAAGACAGTATAAAGCTGTGATCTTTACAGTAATAAGACAGTATAGAGCTGTGATCTTTACAGTAATAAGACAGTATAAAGCTGTGATCTTTACAGTAATAAGACAGTATAGAGCTGTGATCTTTACAGTAATAAGACAGTATAGAGCTGTGATCTTTACAGTAATAAGACAGTATAAAGCTGTGATAAGGAGCAGACTGAGCATCTGAGGAGGTACAGTTGCTCCTGGATCATGGGTCAGAAGGGCCCCTCCACTCTCTCCTGGGGCCCTGCGGCCCCTGGGATGAGACCCGGGATTAGGGCGCAGACGCAGCGGGTTAGAGAGAGGTCACACGGCCTGGGGGTCAAAGGTCAAAGGGGTGCTCTTGTGAAAGTCTGTAAGAATGTCGGGCCTCTAGACTAACTCCCCGTCTCCAGATTCAAGGAGAACTTCCCTCAAGGAAAACCCTGAAACATGTCCTGGATGCCGAACTGGACCGCCGTCCCTCAACGTCTTGTTCCTCTGCGTCGTCTTCAGCGAGAACGTCCTATCCATGACTTCCTGGTGCTGGAGGTGAAGTGAGGGAACAACAAAGAGGTAAAGACGCTGGATGCGATCAACGGGAAGCTCTCTCCACTAAAAGGCCAGGGCCGCCATTAGCATAATGTAGTTCACGCCGCGCGCGGCACGCTTTGCGATTAGCCAGGAGGTGTGGCCACGCGCGTGGCGTTGCCGTGGAGAAGGCCAGACCAGTGCTAACCCTTAATCATTAGCCATTAGAGCGTGCAGCGTGTGTGTTGTTTGTGTCTGGCTCGGTCAGATTACTAAATGTAAATGAGGGCTGTGTGGGGGGGCTAGTCCAGACTTCCAGACACACACTCCAGTCTAATTGAGAGGGAAAAAAACTTTAATCCCGGCCCAGGAGTTGTTTACATCACTGAATTAGGTTAATCTGCCCGCGGCCATTTGCATAAATGTGCATTTTTGAATAATGTCGACGGCACGTCCTGGCTGGTGTCGCAGGCTATTGTCCCGTCAACAATGGAGCCACCGAGCAAGCTACACCCCACCCTGGTGGGGGCGGGTAGGGGGTACGGGGGGGGGGGGGGTTCCTCCTGCGACGGACACCCCGAGATCTCCTGGCATCGGGGGGGGGGGGGGGGGGGGGGATGAGACGGCCCCAATTACTGCTATCGCTTACCGGCCCAGACGTGTTGGGGTCGTCCCGGACAACGGAACCCGTTTAACGAGGCTGAAGCGTCTAATTAGAGCGACGGCTCTGATTGGTCCTCTTCAGCGTTCAGCCAGCAGAGCGGGGAAAGCGTTTGGATCAAACCAACTGAAAGAGAAGAGGGGGTTGTGCGCTCAACAGGTCGCAGTTCGTCCAGTTTGAGGACTTGCTCCTCGGCTGTCTGCGCCCCAGTGAGCTGGACTTCAGGGGAGAAGGATTTTACTTCTTATTTTACTCTCAAGTTGCTCCGTGGAGTGTTCCTCACCTGTCAGGTTGGATGAAGACGTCTGCTGAACGTTGAACAAATACGTTCATCAACCTGGTTCAGTTTCGTAATCAACATGATGATTACGAAACTGAACCAGGTTGATGAACTTATTTTACGGCTCGTCCAATTTCCTTGACTTTGGCTGCAAACCGGGAATTCAGGATCAGTGACATCACAGCTGGTCTGTGTTTTGATTGGTTTGTCGATGTGCATGCGACACAGAGGGCTTCTGGTCCTCTGAGTTTCAGAAGCACGGAACCTGTCATTTATTATGAGAACCAGACAGAGACAACAATATAAAGATCAGCGCTGGATGGAAATGAAAAGATCAGAACTGAATAATGAAACGATTTTAATCTGTCGATTATTGTTCCCCGTAATCAATACATCTCTTTCTTCATATCCAGATTGTGATTCAAAAACAGAATAGAAACAGAACACACGCTCACACACACACACACACACACACACACACACACACACACACACACACACACACACACACACACACACACACACACACACACGCTCACACACACACACACACACACACGCTCACAAACACACACACGCTCACACACGCTCACAAACACACACACACACACGCTCACTCACACACACACACACACACACACACACACAGGTCCTGGTCTAGATGGTGGAGGGGAACAGGTCCTGGTCTAGATGGTGGAGGGGAACAGGTCCTGGTCTAGATGGTGGAGGGGAACAGGTCCTGGTCTAGATGGTGGAGGGGAACAGGTCCTGGTCTAGATGGTGGAGGGGAACAGGTCCTGGTCTAGATGGTGGAGGGGAACAGGTCCTGGTCTAGATGGTGGAGGGGAACAGGTCCTGGTCTAGATGGTGGAGGGGAACAGGTCCTGGTCTAGATGGTGGAGGGGAACAGGTCCTGGTCTAGATGGTGGAGGGGAACAGGTCCTGGTCTAGATGGTGGAGGGGAACAGGTCCTGGTCTAGATGGTGGAGGGGAACAGGTCCTGGTCTAGATGGTGGAGGGGAACAGGTCCTGGTCTAGATGGTGGAGGGGAACAGGTCCTGGTCTAGATGGTGGAGGGGAACAGGTCCTGGTCTAGATGGTGGAGGGGAACAGGTCCTGGTCTAGATGGTGGAGGGGAACAGGTCCTGGTCTAGATGGTGGAGGGGAACAGGTCCTGGTCTAGATGGTGGAGGGGAACAGGTCCTGGTCTAGATGGTGGAGGGGAACAGGTCCTGGTCTAGTCTAGATGGTGGAGGAGATGAGCGATGGATCCTATGGATTCCTCCACATCTGCAGTGCAGTGTCCAGCACTCAGCTAAGCGCTAAGCTAAGCGCTAGCTAATCTTAAGGAAGAGAGAGAGATCTGTGACATCTGTCTCTTTCTCTCCCTGCCTGCTGGGGCGAGTGAGGGGGGTGTCGAGGAACAGAGACCCCCACGCAGGAAGTAGAGTTTGAGGAATAACATCTGCCTGTCTGCCTGTCTGCCCATCTGTCTGTCTGTCTGTCTGTCTGCCTGTCTGCCCATTTGTCCGGCTGTCTGTCTGCCTGTCTGTCTGCCTGTCTGCCCATCTGTCTGTCTGTCTGTCTGTCTGTCTGCCCGTCTATCTGCCTGTCTGCCTGTCTGTCTGCCTGTCTGCCTGTCTGCCCATTTGTCCGGCTGTCTGTCTGCCTGTCTGTCTGCCTGTCTGTCTGTCTGTCTGTCTGTCTGTCTGTCTGTCTGTCTGTCTGTCTGTCTGCCTGTCTGTCTGCCTGTCTCTGTAATGTGCAAAAAGAAGATAACCTTATTCCAGGTCTCAGTGGTTCAAACTTCAGGGTTCTGAGAGATACGCCCTGAGAACCCACACGTGGATCTACACACACACGCACACACGCACACACACGCACACACACGCACACACATGTACACGTGCACACACGCACACAAACGCACACACGCACACATACATACATGCACACACACGCGCACACGTGCTAACGCGCACACAAGCACACACACATACATGCACACGTTTTGTTGTGGTTGATCAATTAATTGATTTGCGTAAACTCTATAACTGTCGTTAAACAGCTAACAAAATACATCAATAGAAGCATGGGCTGGGAAAATGTCACGTAATGTCAGAAGAATATATACAAATGAAATTGGAAAGTAAGTTATAGAGTTAAGCCTCTGTAATGCACAAGATTGACAGAAGTGTTTAGTGAACAGCTGGCGCGAGGAGCCGGTATTATTTCATTAAGTCTCGTGACGGTAGAAGGCCTTCCGTCCGGGGAGGGCACGAGCCCTCTATTAGGCCTCCGCGTGCAGCACACGGAATTAGAGCAAAAAGCGATTTTTTTTATTTTTCGGTTAGGCTCTTTAAGAGATTAAAAATCTTGACGGTTGAATCGACAATCGCCTGGATATCTTGTGCGGAAAATAACGAACAGAGAAACATTGACTGATTAGTTTAATCCCGATAATCCGGTCGGATGACACCATGAAACCCTTTTAATCTGACTTTAGAATAATGTTTCTCTTTTTCTTCACTCTTTTAAGGGAAACCAGACTGGCATCTGCTGCAGAAGGAGCTGCGTTAGAAAGATGGTTCAGATGTCGGCTCAAACTGTAAGCCTTTTGCCCGCTGGAAGCACTGCTATTCCTTTTCGTTCATAGTGGGTTTATTTTAATCGATTTAACAAACGACGAATATTAGTAGGCCTATGAATCGTGATGAATTACTCTATATTATTATTGTTATTCAAATATATTTTATTTAATCCGTTTGTGACCATCAAGTTTAATTTTCACAACAACAAAATATTAAAAAGAACAATATTAATTATATTTATGCATATATACATTAAAAAGACATATATGTACATATAAATATATACATTAAAAACGTTATATATTTATTATTATTACTAATAATAGCCTATTGAATAATGGATTTCATTTGAACATGAACGTGATTTGTCCGTCAAAATTTGATGAGTTGACATTAAATCCCTTCTTTATTTAATTGTATTTACTACCACTAAAATACTCTTCCGAGGATAAAAGGTTCATTATCCTTAATCAAAAGGCTTTTTTGTTTGATCATATTAAGTCCTCCTAATGTCAATTTTATTATTTCAAATATCTGAAATCACTTCCCCACATCCGATAAACCATTTAGAGGACATTTAATTGTAGTTTTGAGCCCAAACAAAGCTTGAGTTTAAGCCTGAACCATAATAATTCGGTCAGAATAATTCGGTCAGAACACCATGGAGCCAGGGCCCCATGGTGTTCTGACCGCAGCTTTTGGAAAGCTCTTAGATTAAATACATTTAATGTGGGCTATTTGGTTTAATTATCTTATAAGACGATTTCTCTAATTGCTTTTGGCTTTTGCGTTTTAGGCCCCCAAATGAGTGGGGCCTACAGGCCAAAATTGTATTTACTTTTTCAATGTCAAAGTAGCCAAACACTGAAACTGGACTCCGCGCCAGGAGCCCATCCAGACGGATTACCGGAACTTGGCCCTAATTTCCAAATTACTTTCCACGTAAGGAGCTTCATTTTCTAGCGAGACACGTCGAATTAACTTTAACTGCGCAGAATAAAGCTGATTCCGAGGGCACAACAACCCTAATATCTCCCAATAGCTCTAATATCTGCCCTCGTGACGGGAGCCAGGGGTCGGATTAAAATCTCTAATTACGACGCGCGTGTTTTCAGGACGCAGTGAAAGTAGCCGCGCGCCAAGAGGGCACGTGTCAGCCACGTCCTCGTGCCAATATTAAATTAAACATCAAACATCACTTTAAGCAGTGACACAGGTACGCGCGCGCGCACACACACACACACACACACACACACACACACACACATACAGACCCTCATAAACAAATCCAACGCGCCATATATGTAACAAGTGCTATTAATTAAAGTTTCTTAATTGGATAATTTGATAAATATTGACGTTCAGGGGCGCGCACTCATTTATTCGGTCACACTTATGTTGAGAAGGTTGAGATTCACAACACAATTAAATCATTCAAAATATTAATTCGTATCTCGGTTCGTTTGAAAGACAGCAACTCAGAGCTAATTCATCACAGCAACAATATGAGGGTCACGTGTGTTTTATATTACGGGCCTAATTGTGTTGATGTGTGGACAACAAGCCCTGTGTCGTCCTATAGGAGCCAAGCCGCGCTGATCATCTGAATAAAACACTCCGAGGGCCGAATGAGAGCGCGGGAGAAAATCCTCAAAGGATTGAAGGGGAAATTGGTGGCAATTAATCCCCCGGGATTGGCGCGGGACACGCCCACCCCCTCGCGCCCCAACCGCTCGGACGGCTGACTTCTGATTGGCCGCCGTGGATGATCCCTGGCAGACAGCGCGCGGATAAATGCACGCCCCCCTCCCGTCTCGAGCCTTATCGCCCACCGGCTCCGGAAGAGAAAGTCCAGCATGACGGCTCGAGAGGACAGCAGCGAGGACAAACCGAAAGTCAGGATGCTAACGCCGGGCTTTGGGATCGATAAATCACGACTGCACGGATCCGGGTTCCGCTCCAAGGGTTTCGCCATCACGGACCTGTTGGGGCTCGAGACGGACCTCCAGCCTCGCCCGTCCGCACCGGGATTAAGCGGGAGCGGGGAGGTCCAGAGCGCGGGTCTCGGGGGGTACCCGTTCCCCGGCGGGTCTCTCCCCCTGGGTCTGGGCTTCCTGTGCAGCCTGGCGGCCCAGCAGCCCACCGGGAACCCGTGCTTCATGCCCAGCCACCTGCCGCTGCTGCAGGCCCGCACGGAGAGCCGCTACCTGCAGACCCTGCAGGAGCAGCAGAGGGACGCCTACTCCGGTCAGTGGTCACGCGGGGCCGCGGGACGGCCCGGCGCTGTCCGGTGCTGAACGGGCGACAGTAGTTCAGAAACTGAATTAACTCGTTTCAAATCGAGATGGAATCAGACTTTAAGTTTTGTCTCGATTCATTTGATTGTACATTCTTCCTAGATCTATCTTTGAGGTTAGAGAACCGTAAGAGACTAGCGCGGATCGGCTCGGCCGCTGTGAGGGTGACTTATCAACTGAGGTTCTCCACTGAACGGCTCGCCTCTTCTCTCCACAGACGAGGAGGGCCTGTCCGACCGCAACGACTCCAAGAGCTCCGGGAACTCCCAGAAGAGGAAGAAACGGAGACACCGGTAACCACCTCCCCGTTACTCAACCCTTTGAACGGTTAACGTGTCTGAAATTCGGTCCATAATGAAGCGCCGCTTTCTAATAGTGAATGTTGTGTCTCCAGGACCGTGTTCACCTCCCATCAACTCGAGGAGCTGGAGAAGGCCTTCCACGAGGCGCACTACCCCGACGTGTACGCGCGGGAGATGCTGGCGATGAAGACGGAGCTTCCGGAGGACCGGATACAGGTAGGAGCGAACGCGGTACACGAGGACTGGGCCACACGTTAATCCGTTCAGAACAACCCAGGCGCGACTAACAGGCCTGATTTACGTTGTTCACATCCGCGGGGTAATGAAGTTGCAGATTGCAACTTAATGGATTCTGTATTGTCAGGAGTCCGTTTTGATATTTTATGTAGAGATTTTTTTTTGACGTCGACTTTGTGCTGTGAAGTCGTTGTATTATAAGAATAAATCGAGTAAACGGTAGAGCGAAATAGACGCTGGTTCGAGGCCTACTTCTGAGGATCCGTTCACCGTCCGGCGGGCCGTGAGCGGAGGAGAATCACGGGCCCGCAGGTTGATGCTGGTCCCGCTGTGTTCCAGGTGTGGTTCCAGAACCGACGCGCCAAGTGGAGGAAGCGGGAGAAGTGCTGGGGCCGCAGCAGCGTGATGGCGGAGTACGGGCTGTACGGAGCCATGGTCCGCCACTCCATCCCGCTGCCCCAGTCCATCATCAACTCCGCCAAGAGCGGCCTGATGGGGTCGTGTGCTCCCTGGCTGCTAGGTGAGCAACCAGCAGGTTGTTCCCTCATTCTACATTCAGACAGAGCTATACGATACAGATCTATCTATATATATATAGATTTGTATACATAGATCTATATAGATTTATATTTACATAGGTCACGTGTTTTATACCAAATGTTTATTCTAGATTCAGATATGTCTATATGTATATAGATCTATATGTGTATAGATCTATATATATATATATATATATATATATATATATATATATATATATATATATATATATATATATATATTTAGATTGGTCACGTGATTTATACTAAATGTTTATTATATATACCGATAGGTGAAGTTTGTAAGCTTCCAAATGTATTTTGTAGATGTAGGTGTATCATTAGTGACCAGAATGGGTTTCTACTGGAATGATGCTTATCACAATACATTTTAATTAAAACATTGACTATATATAGTAGGCTCTAATTTCTTAAATCTTGTGACAGTTGTGAATGCATTACGAAATTAAACATTCAATTATGAGAATAGGCCAGTAGAGTTATGTCGGCGATGATAGAGCAGACTCAATCTATTTGAGGGAACATTTCCAACATTCCGTGTAAAAAAATAAATGACTAAACGAAACCCTAAAATAACCCGTCTCCTTCTCTCCCAGGAATGCACAAAAAGTCTCTGGAAGTCCCGAAGGAGGCCCCAGGCAGCACCGACTCCTCCCCCTCGGAGTCCCCGGCGGAGGAGCCCCACAAGGCGAAGGAGGAGGGCCGGGAGAGCCCGGTGTGGGGCCGCCGGGCCTCGCAGGCCGAGGACAGCGACGACATGGCCATGGATCTGTCCAGCACCTCCAGGCACGACAGCAGCAGCAGCAGCACCACCAAGAGCACTTTGAGGCCGGCCTCGCCGCCTCCCCCCCGGACTCCCCGCAGCGACTCCGACCACGACTGACCGGTACAACCGGAAGAGACTCCCCGCCCATTGCACACAGAGCGATGCTCTGAAGACAACTATTTTATTCTTTATTCTTTATTTTTTATTTTAAGGACGTGCGAATCGAAGGATCGCGTATTTCCATCATGTAATTACCGCAATATTGGTTCATTGTATTTAATGTATTTAAATTATGTTTTATATGCTCGGTTTTGTTTGAAAAATAAGAGACTATTCAGTGTTGAATTCCTGTGATGTTTTTGCACTCTATCATAATTCTACCAGATATCAAAGCTATTTCTCACTCTGATACCGGGGCTTGTTTGGGCAAAATATATGCAACTCAAAAGAGCAAACATGTTGTTAATGAATGTATTTAATGTAATATTTATCGTTTTTATTATGTATCTACAAAGTAAGCAATAATGATCCGTTTGGTAAATAAAGCAAGGTATTTTTGGAATCGGATGTGGACCATTTTGATTGGTTAAAGGTGTACGCCTCATATTAAATGAAGTGTAAACACTCAAAGAAAACATTTTTAATCATTCGATTTATTAATGGTTTTAAATCGTATACGTGGCGTTTGATAGTGGCCTCAGTTAATGTTAAGGAATCTTTAATTGTTGGCCATTACATTTGATCTCAAAACAGGACAAGAGCAGAAGCTTAGCAGACTTACATGTGTTTTAGTGTTTTTAGTTTAGCTTCCAAAGTGCTGAAGTTGTTTTATACGGACTGATTGAACCATATACAATTCAATGTTCGGTCTTAAATAATATGCAGTGGAAGTTCCTCTTTTAATGAACTGGTAGGTGGTGTGAAAATTATAATAAGTGTAGGATATTATCTATAATGATAATACAGTATTATCTAATGATAATAAAGTATAGACTATCTATAAGTATAAGTTATTATCTTTAATGATAAAGTATAGACTATTATCTCTAAGTATAAGTTATTATCTATAATGATAAAGTACAGACTATTATCTCTAAGTATAAGTTATTATCTATAATGATAAAGTATAGACTATTATCTCTAAGTATAAGTTATTATGATGATAAAGTAGTAAGATGCCGTCTCTTCTGTCGTTATTATTTTAAATATGCCTATCTCCAAATTAAAAGCAGATAAGGATAAGAGAACAGGGATTAATGAAAGATGGAGACATAAAGATACTTTGGCTGCTAAGCACCAGGGCATTCTCAACACTTAACTTAATGAAATCCTAAATTGATCCACAAAACTAGATTTCTGGGTCAAGATGCTGAAATGCTTCTTCAAAGAGCCATGCGAGCCAAATATACTAAATGAAGATACATCATTTAGTAATAATAATAATTACATGTTAGGTAAAAAATATAGAATTTCTATACACCCTTGAGGACCGCGTTTTCATCACCGTATGCTTCGTGTTACACATCGTTCCGGTTTTCCCAGACATCGTCACGTGTGAAATGCCAACACTTCCTGTCTGAAATAAGCTATCCTCCTTGATGCTATGATCCGTTTACAACTGTTACAAGCACAAGTTGTCGCTGTGATGAAAGCGCTTGCAAGGGATATAATAGCCGGCTGAGCCGGGGGGAGACGACGCAGGACCCCTTAGCAAACACAAGAAGGTTCCTTCAAAGTAAAGGCTCCGTTGTGTTGGTAGCGAAATTCAATTGTAATCTTAAAAACCACACAGCTGACCGATTTACCTGTAATTGATAATCGTCTCTTGGACCTTGGCATTTCATTCAGAACAAAAAGAGTAGATAGCTTGCTTACTAATATTAAGGTTTGTTTAAAACTAGCTCCACCTCGAGCAGATGAGTCACTGTGTGTAAAGGCCTAATGGTCCATTTCAAATGTTGTACACCTGTGCAAGCTAACACAAGTTGCAATTGATCTGGAAAGTGAACCAGCGTTTGGACTCGGAGACGCTTGTGAAGATGAAATGTGCGGAGACAACCAACATAATCCAGGGTCTCTCCCGAGAGTTTGCTGCTGGACCGCCTACAGGGTGAGTCCCCCAGAACCTTCCAGAACCTCCTGGTCACCTCTCACCATCGCTCTTATACACAGATACACTAACACACTCAAACACACTCTTACACACAAAGACACACTCCTGTGCTGGAGACCATCTTATCATACATGTACAATATAGATATCATTTAGTGTCTTATTCCCCTGTTTTGTCATTGTGGAGTGTGTGGTTGGTGGAGGCAGCCTCACCTGGCCGCAGTCAGGTTGATTAGGCTCTGCACACCTGTGGTGCGTTAGCCAATCACGGCGCACAGGTTAAACCAGCCGTCACCAGCTCCGTGTGTGTGTGTGTGTGTGTGTGTGTGTGTGTGTGTGTGTGTGTGTGTGTGTGTGTGTGTGTGTGTGTGTGTGTGTGTGTGTGTGTGTGTGTGTGTGTGTGTGTGTGTGTGTGTGTGTGTGTGTGTGTGTGTGTGTGTGTGTGTGTGTGTGTGTGTGTGTGTGTGTGTGTGTGTGTGTGTGTGTGTGTGTGTGTGTGTGTGTGTGTGTGTGTGTGTGTGTGTGTGTGTGTGTGTGTGTGTCCTGGTCAGCGGAGGGGCGTGGTAGGGGAGACGGCCGCTGACGGGTTGAATCGACTTGAATTGAACTTTCTCTCTGCGAGACGGGAGGGATGAGTGTTGCCATGACGACCGTACAGCTCATCTCTCCTTGGGGGGGGGGGGGGGGGAAGCAACCGTAATGGTTGCTCTTAAGATGAGATATTAATATCTGTTTTTAAAGAAGACGCTGATCAGGGCCAGCTCGCCGTAATCACCCCTAGCCCCCGGCTAATGGCTGCTTAATCACGTAATTGCGCCTCCTCTCTCCGGTTCCTCATCCAATCCCCTCTGATCTTCTCACTTAATCTCATATTGTTGTCAGAACACGGATGATGCATCGCCCAAACCGTGGCCAGAATGTTTTCCCAGATGAAGCCGTTTCGACGCACGCGGTAATCTGTTCGGAGCGCTGTGGGCCGGGCCGAGGCTTCCGAAGCGCATTCACACGCTCGCGCTTTACCAAGGGAGCGATCACGTTCAAAACATGCAAAGGAAAATCATTCAAATATTTTAAATAAGGAAAAAGTGGAAAACACGTTTAAAATGACAAGAGAACAAATATACGAGTGCAGATGTACGTTTAAAAAAAGATCTGCGGCAAATTAAAATGCTTTATGTTCCCGGCCTCGGTTTGTTGTCAATGTATTTCCAAACCTCATGCTTCTCTTGGTCTTTATTTCCAAAATGTATTTTCAAAACAAAAGCCCCGTTGCTGCTATCTCTTCTTCACACTTGATGTCGCAATATTTGTCCAATTATGATGCATTGTGCAGTCATAGTGTACATGAATAACGCTTTTCTAAATATAATTTTCTCACAGGGTCATAGCTTAGTTTGATCAGGCCTGTGGGGCAAACATGAAACTGTTTGAAAACCCCCTGTATTCATGTTAATGCATCACTCCGGTCGACTTAAACGATTGATGTTGACACGCGTGTCGAGCACTAATGTCCCGCAGAAGGAGAACACTGTTGTTGTCCTGATTGAACAAACAGATTACATTGAAGCGATGTAAAACAAAGGGTGGAGAGAGCCCTGACTATAGGGTCCTTAGCATGTTATCACAGCCAGGGGACAGACCCCTGACTATAGGGTCCTTAGCATGTTATCACAGTCAGGAGAGACCCTTGACTATAGGGTCATTAGCATGTTATCACAGTCAGGAGAGAGACCCCTGACTATAGGGTCATTAGCATGTTATCACAGTCAGGAGAGAGACCCTTGACTATAGGGTCATTAGCATGTTATCACAGTCAGGAGAGAGACCCCTGACTATAGGGTCATTAGCATGTTATCACTCAACACAATCAGGGCTGTAGCTGTGAGAGCTTCCGTCCGTATAATCAGCTCTTAAGCTACAAGTGCTTGTTATGGAGAGGCAATCCATTATGAGGAGGATGCTGACACTGTTGTCATCTTTTGTCTTAGACGATGGGACAAACATCGATATGTTGATCTGTCATTCATTTCATTTATTGACTTTCAATTTAATGTATTTAAGTAGAATCCATCCTGCAGCATTAAAAACTGATTTCACAATCCCAAGATCTTCACATTAATAATAACAGTTATTTATTATTATTCATTATGAACTATTATTGTTATTATTTCATGTCTTTGTGTTATTTCGTGTGTGTGTGTGTCGTGTTTGTAATCCAGACAGTAGCCTTGTTGTGACTTGAAAAACAAGACCTTAAAATAATCCATGGTGAGTAGAAGTGTTTACTCAGGTTGTATTCCACTCATCACGTCATCGTGTTTTAGCACTAATCCAGATGGGAGATAAAGATTTAATTTTCTGGATTATTTTTGCTTTATTTTCACAGTTCACCATTCACGCCATTAGGCGGCAGTATTATCCGATTATATCGATCTATTGCTTAACCAAGTGGCCTGACATTCTCTGACATAAAAATACGGATATTTCATCCAATTTGATATTTCCAAACTTAGTTAGCGTAATACAAATGTTTAATGAGTCATTTGAAATGTATTCAGTAGGCCCAAGCCTACAGTTTAAAATGACCAACCATATACACGAGTTGTTTTATTATAAAACATAAAATGATGTATTTCTACAGGCGAGTAACATACTTCCAGGCATAACACCTCCGCTACAATATCTGTTATAAACTGCTATCAGGTTTCTAGTTTCTAGTATTTTATTTCATGGTTTGACCTGTCATCAGTTTTAATCCACACGGGGGCGCTGTCGACTTGAAATAGCGCCATTAAAATCGCTCCAAAACTAGTTATAACTTTATATATTTTAATAATTATTTATACAGATATAGTATGCCAATCTATCGCTCGTCGTGTTACCGTCTAGTAGCCGTGTTACATTGTCTTATTATTAATTTATAATTAATAAATTAATAGTCAGTGTTTTCATCTGATATTACTCTGTAACTCGGCAGGACTTTGTGTGCTTACTGCCCCCACACGCAAACACGCACACCCTGTCGTGTGATTATGCCTCCGTGACCTGCTCGACAGCACGTCAAAGCACCACTGGGTCCTACACTCACGCTGACGTGCACGCACACTCCCCATCCCCCTTGTCTCCTGCAGCGACTCGCTGCTATTCGACCAGACCCCGGGACACCAGGGCGTCCGCGGAGCTCAGGATCCGACTATGGCTGCGCTCCTCAGGAGAGGCGGCGCTGTGGTCCGCACGGTGAGCCGGAGGAGCCTCACTAGCACGGGTTTGCAGCCGGTTTCGTGCAGCAGAAGAGAGGTTTGCAGCAGCGTGCCGCGTGGCGGAGACAACAGGAGCTTCTCGCCGACGTTGAGCGCGAGGCTAGCGGGGCTTTCCTATCCGGAGCTGCAGCAGCTCTCCCTGGAGGACCCGGACACCTTCTGGGGCTCCATCGCGCACGAGAGACTGAGCTGGATGAAGCCCTTCGAGCGGGTCCAGGACTGCGACATGGTCAAGGGTCAAGTGAGATGGTTCCTGGGCGGACGGCTGAACGTGTCCGGTAGGCTCTGCTTGTTGTTGTCGTCGCAGAAGCCTATGCCAATGCATTTGAAGCGGTTCTACTTTCAGACGCTCGCTCCGTGTATTGACGTCTAGTTTCAGACACCATGCTGAAACGTTTTGTTACAACATGCGCATTCCGAGGGAACATTGGCCTCACGGTCACAGACCGAAAACAAAACATAAACTAACATGAACTTCAAACCACCGTGTGTCTGTGTCTGTGCGTGCGTGTGTGTTTGTGTTTCTGCGTGTCTTTGTGTTTCTGCGTGTGTGTTTGTGTTTCTGCGTGTGTGTGTGTGTGTGTGTGCGTGCGAGTGTGTGTCTTTGCGTGCGTGTGTGTGTGTGTGTGCGTGCTTGACAGTGAACTGCCTGGACGTGCACGTGCAGAGTCATCCAGAGCGAGTCGCTCTGATCTGGGAACGAGATGAACCGGGTACCGAGGTGAAGGTTACATACAGGTAGGACCCTAATGATGACCCCTTCTATGTTATTCTATGTTATTCTATATTATGCTATGTTATTCTATATTATTCTATATTATTCTACACCCTTGCATGCTTACACAAAACAAAAGCCCCCTCACTCCAAAGTGTTTCAAAGTGTCTGCTAAGTGACTAAATAGCAGTAAAGACTTCCTGACGAGACGCGCGGTGCGCTGAGTAACCCTTATTTCCTGAACGCTCACCGTGCGTCCTGCTACGCCATCTGAGCCCGGGCGTTTGTGTCGGCTCAGCCCTCGCTGATAAAACCTCTGGCTCCCTGCTGAGCTTTACCCCACGCTGTTTACCGCATGATGTAAAGGCTTATGTCATCGACACAGCACACAGTAGGCTACATACTACAGTACCAGCATGGTACTACAGTACTACTACAGTACCAACACAGTACCAGCATGGTACTACAGTACTACTACTGTACCAACACGGTACTACAGTACTACTACAGTACCAACACGGTACTACAGTACTACTACTGTACCAACATGGTACTACAGTACTACTACAGTACCAACACGGTACTACAGTACTACTACAGTACCAACACGGTACTACAGTACTACTACTGTACCAACACGGTACTACAGTACTACTACTGTACCAACATGGTACTACAGTACTACTACAGTACCAACACGGTACTACAGTACTACTACTGTACCAACATAGTACTACAGGGTTAGCCCTGTGTGTGTGTCTGTGCGTGTCTGTGTGTCAGTGTGTGTCAGTGTGTGTCTTCGGACACAAGCGTGGGCTAAGTGTAAGTGTAAGTGTAAGTGTAAGTGTAAGTGTAATCTTTAAGAGTGTCAACGACCGCGGGGATGGAACCCCCCCCCCCCCCCCCCCCACCACGCCACCTTTATAGACCGTAGCTGGGGGGGGGCTGACTCCTGACTCCTCCTCTCTGTGCCCCCTCCCTCCCTCCTCCCTCCCCCCTCCCTCCCCCCTCCCTCCCCCCCCTCCCTCCCCCCCAGGGAGCTGCTGGACTCCACCTGCCAGCTGGCCAACGCCCTGAAGACCCACGGGGTCCTGAAGGGGGACCGGGTGGCCGTCTACATGCCCGTGTCCCCGCTGGCCGTGGCGGCCATGTTGGCGTGCGCCCGCATCGGCGCGGTGCACATGGTGGTGTTCGCCGGGTTCAGCGCCGAGGCGCTGGCGGGACGGATCCAGGACGGTGAGGACGCGCTGTTCCTAAACCGCGGGCCGCGACCCACCTCTGACCTGAGCCCGCCAGAGCCGGTGTCCCGTGGGCGGTTTTGACCGGTTGGGGGTTTGAATCCCGGGCGCTGAAACGGGTTCTGCGTCCCGAGATGCGAAAGGTTCAGAGCCCCAGATGAGAGGGGAGGAGGAGGAGGATGAAGAGGGGAGGAGGAGGAGGAGGAGGGGAGGAGGAGGAGGAAGATGAGAGGGGAGGAGGAGGAGGAGGAGGAGGAGGAGGAGGAAGAGGGGAGGAGGAGGAGGATGAAGAGGGGAGGAGGAGGAGGAGGAGGGGAGGAGGAGGAGGGGGGGAGGAGGAGGAGGAGGAGGAAGGGGAGGAGGAGGAGGAGGAGGGGAGGAGGAGGAAGAGGGGAGGAGGAGGAGGGGAGGAGGAGGAGGGGAGGAGGAGGAGGAGGAGGAGGGGAGGAGGAGGAGGAGGAGGAGGAGGAGGAGGAGGAGGAGGAGGGGAGGAGGAGGAGGGGGAGGAGGAGGGAGGGGGGAGGAGGAGGAGGGATGAGCAGGTGGGGAGGGGATCGTGTAAGGAGTGGTTGTCAATAAAGCTTCAGAAAGCTCCACAGAACGCGACACTGGTGTCCACTGCTTCACGAGACTGACTTCACGCTTCCTTCCTTATTTGAACATCTCGTTTCCGTAATTGGATGTGCTAACATCTCGTTTCCTGCAACGGGCATCCATTTGTACCGCGGGGCCATCACTAGCTAACTTGTACTTACTAGCTGTCCCACCGAGCCTGTCTCCGCACAGACCCTCGGTCTCTGAGGACCTGGAGCTTTCAGGACATCGTGCACGCCAAGCCTTTGGCACGCAGCCCATACGCACCTCAAGGTTAGAGGCTCAGTCGCCTGGCCCTCCTTTATGTAACCTGTTTACACGGAAACATTGCCTTGGTTTCCATGGAGATAACAATGGAACGAGATAGCAACAAGGGCACAACGTCCCCATGCTGGAAACCATTCAGCCCCCCAGCTGGATCCTTCTGTCTGCCCATCATCCCAACTACCTATCTATCTATTTATATCATCCCAACCATCCATCTATCTCTATCTATCTATCTGTCTGTCTATCTATCTGTCTGTCTATCTATCTATCTATCTGTCTGTCTGTCTGTCTATCTATCTGTCTGTCTGTCTGTCTATCTATCTGTCTGTCTGTCTATCTGTCTGTCTATCTATCTATCTGTCTGTCTGTCTATCTATCTGTCTGTCTGTCTGTCTATCTATCTGTCTGTCTATCTATCTATCTATCTGTCTGTCTATCTATCTATCTGTCTGTCTATCTATCTATCTATCTATCTATCTATCTGTCTGTCTGTCTATCTATCTGTCTGTCTGTCTATCTATCTGTCTGTCTATCTATCTGTCTGTCTATCTATCTATCTGTCTGTCTGTCTGTCTATCTATCTATCTGTCTATCTATCTATCTATCTATCTGTCTGTCTGTCTATCTATCTGTCTGTCTGTCTATCTATCTAGTATCTATCTATCTGTCTGTCTGTCTGTCTGTCTATCTGTCTCTCTATCTATCTATCTATCTATCTATCTATCTATCTATCTATCTATCTATCTATCTATCTATCTATCTATCTATCTATCTATCTATCTATCTGTCTGTCTGTCTGTCTGTCTGTCTGTCTGTCTGTCTGTCTGTCTGTCTGTCTGTCTGTCTATCTATCTATCTATCTATCTATCTATCTATCTATCATCTCTATATCTATTCATCAATTCATCCATGAATAACAAACCATTTCTTCCTGTCACGTGACGGGAACAATAATGAATAATCACAAGATCTGTGGGTCACATGATCTCCATGTAAAGGCTGTTTATACAGTGGTCCTGACCCTAGCTGGTCCTGACCCTAGCTGGTCCTGACCCTAGCTGGTCCTGACCCTAGCTGGTCCTGACCCTAGCTGGTCCTGACCCTAGCTGGTCCTGACCCTAGCTGGTCCTGACCAGCTAGGGTCAGCTGCCTTGCTCAGGGCACTTTGACACTCAGCTAGCAATTATGTCTTGCAAAACAGCAATAAAAAGTGCTTGACAAGTGAAAAAACATGAACAAGAAGTATTTCAAAGAAGTACTTTTGAGTTTGACTGAACAAAGAACATGAAGTGATGAGGAGAATGTGAAGCAACAGGTTTTAGGAGGGAGGACTTCAGGCCTGGGGTCTTCATACACTAGATACACACCTCTTTACGTGCTCCTTACACCCTGGGGACAGCAAACACTATGGCAGAGCACAATCTGGCCCCGGTTCACACCGCATGTAGATCGACCCAGATGTGGACTCAGGCCAGATGTGGACTCAGGCCAGATGTGGACTCAGGCCAGATGTGGACGGACTTTGCTGTGGGTTTTCTTGTCGACGTGGCGCTGTAGTCCGACTCCAGCTGGGTTCCTGCCAGTGAACTGCTGCCACTGCATAATGTTACGTTGTGAAACATTGAAGTCTAGATGAAGGTGGCATAGAGGAAGTGTTTGAATGCTACGTTAGCGCTCTGTCTTCAGCTGGAAAGCTAGAAGCTAGGATTGTAGGCATTCTTCTGAGGTTCTGCAGAGGAGCGGGAAGTTCTAAAAGTATATCCATGTCATTATGGGTTCATATGGACATCATACATGTCCTCTGTATCTTCTCAACAGAGAGCCTAGTAAATATTTAATAAGTAGACGCTAGACCATTTGAATAAGCTAGTTTGTTTTAATAAACATAACAAATACTACATTCTTAATAACAATAATACTTTATAAACAGACTGAGTGCAATAAGCTACTGTTTGACAGCTTGACTTTATAAACATACTAAATACCTAACTTAATAATAGACCTCTCTGTCCTGCAGCTCAGGGTGGTGCTGACGTAGTTGAACCCTGTCCTGCAGCTCAGGGTGGTTCTGACGTAGTTGAACCCTGTCCTGCAGCTCAGGGTGGTGCTGACGTAGTTGAACCCTGTCCTGCAGCTCAGGGTGGTGCTGACGTAGTTGAACCCTGTCCTGCAGCTCAGGGTGGTGCTGACGTAGTTGAACCCTGTCCTGCAGCTCAGGGTGGTGCTGACGTAGTTGAACCCTGTCCTGCAGCTCAGGGTGGTGCTGACGTAGTTGAACCCTGTCCTGCAGCTCAGGGTGGTGCTGACGTAGTTGAACCCTGTCCTGCAGCTCAGGGTGGTGCTGACGTAGTTGAACCCTGTCCAGCAGCTCAGGGTGGTGCTGACGTAGTTGAACCCTGTCCTGCAGCTCAGGGTGGTGCTGACGTAGTTGAACCCTGTCCTGCAGCTCAGGGTGGTGCTGACGTAGTTGAACCCTGTCCTGCAGCTCAGGGTGGTGCTGACGTAGTTGAACCCTGTCCTGCAGCTCAGTGCAGGGTGGTGCTGACCTGTAACCAGGTGGTGCGAGGCGGGCGGGCCATCGACCTCAAAGCCACGGTGGACGCGGCCGTCAGGACCTGTCCGTCCGTCCAGCACGTCTTCGTGGCCCAGCGCACCAGTAGCCCCGCCCCCCAGGGGGACCTGGACGTCCCATTGGAGGAGGTGAGGTCACTTTGATGGATTGATGGGTCGTTGTTTCTGCTGTTAGAGGAGGTTGAGTTAACCAGGTTAGTGTAGCTGTTCTGTTGTTAACCAGGTCAGTGTAGCTGTTGTGTTGTTAACCAGGTCAGTGTAGCTGTTGTGTTGTTAACCAGGTCAGTGTAGCTGTTGTGTTGTTAACCAGGTCAGTGTTGTGTTGTTGTTAACCAGGTCAGTGTAGATGTTGTTGTTAACCAGGTCAGTGTTGTGTTGTTGTTAACCAGGTTAGTGTAGCTGTTGTGTTGTTGTTAACCAGGTCAGTGTAGCTGTTGTGTTGTTAACCAGGTCAGTGTTGTGTTGTTGTTAACCAGGTCAGTGTAGCTGTTGTGTTGTTAACCAGGTCAGTGTAGCTGTTGTGTTGTTGTTAACCAGGTCAGTGTTGTGTTGTTGTTAACCAGGTCAGTGTAGCTGTTGTGTTATTGTTAACCAGGTCAGTGTTGTGTTGTTGTTAACCAGGTCAGTGTAGATGTTGTTGTTAACTAGGTCAGTGTAGCTGTTGTTGTTAACCAGGTCAGTGTAGCTGTTGTGTTGTTGTTAATCAGGTCAGTGTTGTGTTGTTGTTAACCAGGTCAGTGTAGATGTTGTGTTGTTGTTAACCAGGTCAGTGTAGCTGTTGTGTTGTTGTTAACCAGGTCAGTGTTGTGTTGTTGTTAACCAGGTCAGTGTAGCTGTTGTGTTGTTAACCAGGTCAGTGTAGCTGTTGTTGTTAACCAGGTCAGTGTTGTGTTGTTGTTAACCAGGTCAGTGTTGTGTTGTTGTTAACCAGGTCAGTGTTGTGTTGTTGTTAACCCTGTGATTCTCGGTGTTGTTCTGGGCTCCAGGCGATGGGCCGTGAGTCAGCTGACTGCCCCCCAGAGCCAATGGACAGCGAGGACCCCCTGTTCATGCTGTACACGTCGGGCAGCACGGGGAAACCCAAGGGCATCGTCCACTCGCAGGCCGGCTACCTGCTGTACGCCGCGCTCACGCACCAGGTACACAGCTTAGCCTGCTTTACCGTAGCCTAGCCCGCACGCTAGCTGAGCCTGCTTTACCGTAGCCTAGCCCGCACGCTAGCTGAGCCTGCTTTACCGTAGCATAGCCTGCATACTTGCTAAGCCTGCTTTACCATAGCTGAGCCTGCTTTACCATAGCTTAGCCTGCACGCTAGCTGAGCCTGCTTTACCGTAGCTTAGCCCGCACGCTAGCTGAGCCTGCTTTACCGTAGCTGAGCCTGCTTTACCGTAGTCTAGCCTGCACGCTAGCTGAGCCTGCTTTACTGTAGCTGAGCCTGCTTTACCGTAGCTTAGACCGCACGCTAGCTGAGCCTGCTTTACCGTAGCTTAGCCCGCACGCTAGCTGAGCCTGCTTTACCGTAGCTTAGCCTGCACACTAGCTGAGCCTGGTTTACCGTAGCTTAGCCCGCACGCTAGCTGAGCCTGCTTTACCTTAGCTTAGCCCGCACGCTAGCTGAGCCTGCTTTACCGTAGCTTAGCCCGCATGCTAGCTGAGCCTGCTTTACCAAAAGCTTAGCCCGCACGCTAGCTGAGCCTGCTTTACTGTAGCTTAGCCCGCACGCTAGCTGAGCCTGCTTTACCGTAGCTTAGCCCGCACGCTAGCTGAATCTGCTTTACCGTAGTCTAGCCTGCACGCTAGCTGAGTCTGCTTTACCGTAGTCTAGCCTGCACGCTAGCTGAGCCTGCTTTACCGTAGTCTAGCCTGCACGCTAGCTGAGCCTGCTTTACCGTAGCTTAGCCCGCACGCTAGCTGAGCCTGCTTTACCTTAGCTTAGCCCGCACGCTAGCTGAGCCTGCTTTACCGTAGCTTAGCCCGCACGCTAGCTGAGCCTGCTTTACCTTAGCTTAGCCCGCACGCTAGCTGAGCCTGCTTTACCGTAGCTTAGCCCGCACGCTAGCTGAGCCTGCTTTGTCTTAGCTTAGCTGGTTTTAGTTTAGCTAGGTTTATCACAGCCTAGCTCACGTTAGCTTATCTGATTTTAGCTTAGTTGATCTTTGTTTCGTTTAGAGTTCAGAGAAATGATTCACACACAAACTGTAATGTCTACAACCTTCACACATGCTGTGATGAATTTGTCTTTGTCTTTTTCAATGTTCAAAACCCTCTGAACAGGAACTAGCTTGGTAAGAGTTCACTGAATATTAATAATAATCCTTAACGATGTCGCTAACCTCCGCCTCACAGACTACCGCCAGTCGCAGCGTGTAATGCTGAGCGAACTCAAAAGCTCCTGCACCCTGTCTAGCTGTAGGCCTACAGATACAAATACACAACGCTGTCTCTCTCCCCAGCAAACACAACCCAGACACACACAAAACGAACTTCCACCCCAGGCTTTAAGATGACACCTTTACTAACAGCTTGACCTAGGAGACAGGAGACAGCTAAAGAGAACAGCTTTACCAAGGAGACATCACAACTAAAGAGAACAGCTTGACCTAGGAGACAGGAGATATCACAACTAAAGAGAACAGCTTGACCTAGGAGACATCACAACTAAAGAGAACAGCTTGACCTAGGAGACAGCAGACATCACAGCTAAAGAGAACAGCTTGACCTAGGAGACAGGAGACATCACAGCTAAAGAGAACAGCTTGACCTAGGAGACAGGAGACATCACAACTAAAGAGAACAGCTTGACCTAGGAGACAGCAGACTTCACAGCTAAAGAGAACAGCTTGACCTAGGAGACAGGAGACATCACAGCTAAAGAGAACAGCTTGACCTAGGAGACAGGAGACATCACAGCTAAAGAGAACAGCTTGACCTAGGAGACAGGAGACATCACAACTAAAGAGAACAGCTTGACCTAGGAGACAGGAGACATCACAGCTAAAGAGAATAGCTTGACCTAGGAGACAGGAGACATCACAGCTAAAGAGAACAGCTTGACCTAGGAGACAGGAGACATCACAGCTAAAGAGAACAGCTTGACCTAGGAGACAGGAGACATCACAGCTAAAGAGAACAGCTTGATCTAGGAGACATGAGACATCTAAAGAGAACAACTTGACCTAGGAGACAGGAGACATCTAAAGAGAACAGCTTGACCTAGGAGACAGGAGACAATTAAAGAGAACAGCTTGACCTAGGAGACAGGAGACATCTAAAGAGAACAGCTTGACCTAGGAGACAGGAGACATCTAAATAGAACAGCTTGACCTAGGAGACAGGAGACATCTAAAGAGAACAGCTTGACCTAGGAGACAGGAGACAACTAAAGAGAACAGCTTGACCTAGGAGACAGGAGACATCTAAAGAGAACAGCTTGACCTAGGAGACAGGAGACATCACAGCTAAAGAGAACAGTTTGACCTAGGAGACAGGAGACATCACAGCTAAAGAGAACAGCTTGACCTAGGAGACAGGAGACATCTAAAGAGAACAGCTTGACCTAGGAGACAGGAGACATCTAAAGAGAACAGCTTGACCTAGGAGACAGGAGACATCACAGCTAAAGAGAACAGCTTGACCTAGGAGACAGGAGACAGCTAAAGAGAACAGCTTGACCTAGGAGACAGGAGACAGCTAAAGAGAACAGCTTGACCTAGGAGACAGGAGACAGCTAAAGAGAACAGCTTGACCTAGGAGACAGGAGACAGCTAAAGAGAACAGCTTGACCTAGGAGACAGGAGACAGCAAAGAGAACAGCTTGACCTAGGAGACCAGAGCAGTTTCTGGTTAGGCGTGTTATTCTAGTTA
>JACYXH010000770.1:172500-177500 GCA_026745465.1 Lota lota
AGACACACCTGGTGTAACCATCAACACAGGACACAACCTGGTGTAACATCAACACAGAGACACACCAGGTGTACCCATCAACACTGGGACACACCTGGTGTACCATCAACCACAGAGGCCAACCCTGTGTACCATCAACACAGGGACACACCTGGTGTACCATCAACACAGAGACACACCTGGTGTACCATCAACACAGGGACACACCTGGTGTACCATCGACACAGAGACACACCTGGTGTACCATCAACACAGGGACACACCTGGTGTTGAACCATCGACACGGGGACACACCTGGTGTACCATCAACACAGGGACACACCTGGTGTACCATCGACACGGGGACACACCTGGTGTACCATCGACACGGGGACACCAGGTTAACAGCAGGGCTCAGGGCTGGAGTAATGCAGCGGTCTCTCTGACATGGCGTCAGTCCCGTCAGAATGCCGTGCGTCAACGGCTCTACCGACCAACCAGACGAATGTTTAAGTAACCCTGTGAGGACCAGATGCTTCCGTCAGCGTCCCTGCGTCTCCACTTGCTTCACTAACACATCGATACAGATGTCCTTTATCAAATGTCTTCCTCGTACCCATTCTGCCATAAGAATAAGCGTGAACGTTCCCTCCACAAATCGAAATAATGGCAATAGCACTTTGTCTTGTTTTTTAAATCAGTGTGTAGTCGCCATACAAGTACGTTCCAAATCATGTGATCACAAAGACCAAACAGCTGTGTTGGTATTGTTTACATTCGTGGATGGCTCGTTCACACCATAGGTGTCAGAATTTGTGATCTTGACTGGTATTGGTAAGGGATGTTTTCGTGAAGCCAGGAGACCACTGTTGTCCCTTCACTCTTAACCCTAACAACCTTGGAGTGATTGGTGCAGTGGTTTGTGTTCATTTAGTTTGGCTCATTGATCATTCAAAGCAGTGTGTGATCATCTGAGCAGCCGGCTGTCGATGTTCATTGGCATATGAAGGCAGAGTAATCTATTGAAAGAGTCTGGACTTCCTGTACTGTACCTTGACTTCCCGTTATCCTGGCTGGTCAGAGACCTCTGCAGTGGCCTCAGCCTGATGCTCTGCATTCTCCTGCCACCTTGTGGTCATTTGGGGGAACAGTAGAAAAGGAGTAGAAACAGTCTAGGTTAATTGAAGCTGGCAACCTAATATATGTAATGTATAATACATACAGTACATATTATGTTATACATACAATATGTAATAGATAATACATACAGTACATAATATTATGGGCTAGCTGGGATTAGCTGAGGCTAGCGCTAGCAGAAAAACTTGTTTTCTACAGTTCTGTTAAAAGAGAAAGTGTGTTTCTCCTGCTCCACTCCAGTGCCATTCGCCTTCCTGGTTCTGAAAGACGGAGTGTCCCAGGAACAGGAAGTAGTTCTGGAGGAACTCAGACACCTGGTGGCCAGCAAGATTGCCAAATACGCTGTCCCCGACCACTTCCTGGTAAGATGAGGATCTCTCTCTCTCTCTCTCTCTCTCTCTCTCTCTCTCTCTCTCTCTCTCTCTCTCTCTCTCTCTCTCTCTCTCTCTCTCTGTTGCTTCCCCTCCCTCTCCTCTTTCTGAAAGGTTGAGCATAGATGTGTGGGTGTGTAGATGTGTGAGTGTGTAGATGTGAAATGTGTGGGTGTGTAGATGTTTGGGTGTGTGGGTGTGTAAATGTGTGAGTGTGTAGATGCGTGGTGTTTGGGTGTGTAGATGTGTGGGTGTGCAGATGTGAGCGTGTAGATGTTTGGATGTGTAGATGTGTGGGTGTGTAGATTTGAGTGTGTGGGTGTGTAGATATGTGGGTGTGTAGATGTTTGGGTGTGTAGGTGTGTGGTGTTTGGGTGTGTAGATGTGTGAGTGTGTAGATGTGTGGGTGTGTAGATGTGTGGGTGTGTAGATGTGTGGGTGTAGATGTGTGGGTGTGTAGATGTGAGTGTGTAGATGTGTGGGTGTGTAGATGTGTGGGTGTGTAGATGTGGGTGTGTAGATTTGTGGGTGTGTAGATGTGTGGGTGTGTAGATGTGTGGGTGTGTAGATGTGGGTGTGTAGATGTGTGGGTGTGTAGATGTGTGGGTGTGTAGATGTGTGGGTGTGTAGATGTGGGTGTGTAGATGTGAGTGTGTAGATGTGTGTGTGTAGATGTGAGTGTGTAGATGTGTGAGTGTGTAGATGTGTGGGTGTGTAGATGTGTTGGTGTGTAGATGTGTGGGTGTGTAGATGTGTGGGTGTGTAGATGTGAGTGTGTAGATGTGTGGGTGTGTAGATGTGTGGGTGTGTAGATGTGTGGGTGTGTAGATGTGAGTGTGTAGATGTGTGGGTGTGTAGATGTGAGTGTGTAGATGTGTGGGTGTGTAGATGTGAGTGTGTAGATGTGAGTGTGTAGATGTGTGGGTGTGTAGATGTGAGGTGTCAGGCTGAGCACATCAGAGTTAGGGTTAGGGTTCGACCCCGTGACCTGCGTGTGTGTGGCGCTCTGGCAGGTGGTGAAGAGGCTCCCCAAGACCCGCTCGGGGAAAATCATGAGACGGATCCTGAGGAAGGTGGCCCTGGACCAGGCCGGGGAGCTGGGGGACGTGTCCACCCTGGACGACCCCTCCGTCGTCAAGGAGATCATCCTGGCCCACGCCCGCTACAAGGAGCAGCAGAAACACACGAAGAAGAACTCCTGAGAAGAGAGAGAGAGAGAGAGAGAGAGAGAGACACACACAGAGAGAGAGAGAGAGACACACACAGCGAGAGAGAGAGAGAGAGAGAGAGAGAGAGAGAGAGAGAGAGAGAGAGAGAGAGAGAGAGAGAGAGAGAGAGAGAGAGAGAGAGAGAGAGAGAGAGAGAGAGAGAGAGAGAGAGAGAGAGAGAGAGAGAGAGAGAGAGAGAGAGAGAGAGAGAGAGAGAGAGAGAGAGAGAGAGAGAGAGAGAGAGAGAGACATGTTAAAAAGTTAACTTCATCACTGTTGATGGTTAGCTTTGTCTTTGCTAGTCGGTCTCCAGATGTGGACTCATCCGCTCACAAGCTATCTTCAACTGACTGAATCTAGTTATGAATAAGTGATTGAATTATAGAATTTTTATATTTTTCAGACCGTCAGAACTTTTATTTTGTTTAGCAACATGGAACCGGCGTCGCCATGGCGACCGCGTCACCGCTGCTTTGCCTTCGTGTGCTGCTGCCATGGTGATCTGATGATGTCACACATGTGCAGCTATGATATCATATTCATCACAAACATAACCTGTATTACAACACCCCATAGTTACATCCGTAGACACACACACACACACACACACACACACACACACATGAACACACACACCAACACATACACGCACACACACACAAACATACGTGCACACACCAACACACGCACACCAACACATACACGCACACACACACACATACATGCACACACCAACACACGCACTACAACACACACACGCACACACACCTTCACGTGCCTTATGTGCTCTGTCTTATCTGAATATGATGGTTTTTAATTGTTTTTGTAATATCATGACACGTTTTATGACATATTTCTACAGCATAATGATGGTTGATTAGTCCAAATGACTTTTAATGATTTATAATAACGGAAAGGTTACATTTTCTACCACAAACACATTTTCTGATTCTATATTAATAAATCCAAATAAAAGACATTCAAACACCTGGAGGCTTACAATGCATTTTCTCCAGCCAACGATCAACATATTGTTTAAAATAATTTATCAAAAAATAAGTACGTGTCAATAATTGACTTTTTCAATAACCTGATAATTGAGGTCAATAAATGATCAATTATGACCATGTTTAGCAGGACAGTCTTCCAGTAAAGCATTTCGCCACTGGGTGGCGACAGACACACATCACCATGTCTAAAACATTCAACAGCACACTGGAGGCAGACACGTGTCTCGTCCTCTTCTCCTGTTGTGGTTTATAGTTTGTTTTTAGGTTTATGTATGAGATTTTGTTAGACATTACTAGAAGATATATTGTTAGATATTACTAGGGGGGGAGGTGTATTATATGCAAGTAGGCTGCTAGTGAACAGTAGGGGGAGGTAATACTGCTAGTGAACAGTAGGGTGAAGTAATACTGCTAGTGAACAGTAGGGGGAGGTAATACTGCTAGTGAACAGTAGGGGGAGGTAATACTGCTAGTGAACAGTAGGGGGAGGTAATACTGCTAGTGAACAGTAGGGGGAGGTAATACTGCTAGTGAACAGTAGGGTGAAGTAATACTGCTAGTGAACAGTAGGGGGAGGTAATACTGCTAGTGAACAGTAGGGGAGGTAATACTGCTAGTGAACACCAGGGTGAAGTAATACTGCTAGTGAACAGTAGGGGAGGTAATACTGCTAGTGAACAGTAGGGTGAAGTAATACTGCTAGTGAACAGTAGGGGGAGGTAATACTACTAGTGAACAGTAGGGTGAAGTAATACTGCTAGTGAACAGTAGGGGGAAGTAATACTGCTAGTGAACAGTAGGGGGAGGTAATACTGCTAGTGAACAGTAGGGGGAGGTAATACTGCTAGTGAACAGTAGGGGGAGGTAATACTGCTAGTGAACAGTAGGGGGAGGTAATACTGCTAGTGAACAGTAGGGGGAGGTAATACTGCTAGTGAACAGTAGGGGGAGGTAATACTGCTAGTGAACAGTAGGGGGAGGTAATACTGCTAGTGAACAGTAGGGTGAAGTAATACTGCTAGTGAACAGTAGGGGGAGGTAATACTACTAGTGAACAGTAGGGTGAAGTAATACTGCTAGTGAACAGTAGGGGGAAGTAATACTGCTAGTGAACAGTAGGGGGAGGTAATACTGCTAGTGAACAGTAGGGGGAGGTAATACTGCTAGTGAACAGTAGGGGGAGGTAATACTGCTAGTGAACAGTAGGGGGAGGTAATACTGCTAGTGAACAGTAGGGGGAGGTAATACTGCTAGTGAACAGTAGGGGGAGGTAATACTGCTAGTGAACAGTA
>JACYXH010000770.1:180000-185000 GCA_026745465.1 Lota lota
GGCATGGGCGAGGCAGCGAGCAAGACCCGCGATGGAGTCCTGTCTGTGGGTGAGAGAGAGAGAGAGAGAGAGAGAGAGAGAGAGAGAGAGAGAGAGAGAGAGAGAGAGAGAGAGAGAGAGAGAGAGAGAGAGAGGTAGGGTGTGTGTGTTAGAGAGAGAGAGAAAGAGAGAGAGAGGTAGGGTGTGTGTGTTAGAGAGAGAGAGAAAGAGAGAGAGAGGTAGGGTTTGAGTTGGAGAGAGAGGGAGAGATAGAGAGAGAGAGAGGTAGGGTGTGTGTGTTAGAGAGAGAAAGAGAGAGAGAAAGAGAGAGAGAGGTAGGGTTTGAGTTGGAGAGAGAGGGAGAGGTAGGGTGTGATTTAGAGATAGCTAGAGAGAGAAAGAGAGAGCATGCTACAATGTGATGTTTGAATGTAATATGATAGATAATTTATATCACAAGAGATCAGATAAAACATTATTGATCCAGACGTGAAAGCAGGAATGAGGATGCATTAAGAGAGACAGAACAGGGAGGGAGAGGGAGAAGGAGAGTGAGAGGGAGAGAGAGGGAGAGGGAGGAAGAGAGAGAGGGAGGAAGAGAGAGGGAGGGAGAGTAAGAGTGAGAGTGAGAGTGAGAGTGAGAGAGAGGGAGAGGGAGAGGGAGGAAGAGAGAGAGGGAGGGAGAGTGAGAAGGAGAGTGTGAGGGAGGAAGAGAGAAAGGGAGGGAGAGAGATAGAGAGAGGGAGGAAGAGAGAGATAGTGTGTTGTGTGTGAGTGTGAGTGTGTGTGTGTGTGTGTCAGTGTGTGTGTGTGTGTGTGTGTGTGTGTCAGTGTGTGTGTGTGTGTGTGTGTGTTTGTGTGTGTATGTGTGTGTTAGGGAGAGAGAGAGAGGTAGAGAGGGGGAAGGAGAGTGTATTCCGCCCTATCCCATCACACCAGAGTGCTCCATTACACACTCTGCTGTTGTCCGCTGTGTGTGTGTATATATTATGCATATTATTATATAATATGTAATATTTAGTGTGTTGTGTTGTAGAGACAGACTAGTACACAGATAGACAGGTAACAGGTAGAAAGGTGACAGGTAGACAGGTTAAGGTAGACAGGTAGAAAGGTAGACAGGTCACAGGTAGACAGGTAAAGGTAGACAGGTAATGGTAGACAGGTAACAGGTAGAAAGGTGACGGTAGAGAGGTAGCAGGTAGACAGGTAAAGGAAGACTGGTACACAGATAGACAGGTAACAGGTAGACAGGTAACAGGTAACAGGTAGACAGGTAAAGGAAGACAGGTAATAGGTAGACAAGTAACAGGTAACAGGTAACAGGTAGACAGGTAGACAGGTAACAGGTAGACAGGTAAAGGAAGACAGGTAATAGGTAGACAGGTAACAGATAACAGGTAGACAGGTAAAGGAAGACAGGTAATAGGTAGACAGGTAACAGGTAACAGGTAGACAGGTAAAGGAAGACAGGTAATAGGTAGACAGGTAACAGATAACAGGTAGACAGGTAAAGGAAGACAGGTAATAGGTAGACAGGTAACAGATAACAGGTAGACAGGTAAAGGTGTGCTCTTCTCTTCCAGGGAACAAGACCAAGGACAGTATGGTCTCCAGCGTCAACACAGGTACACCTGCCCCAGGTGTCTTCATGCCTCCTCCTGATTGGCTGATGACCAGGGGAGGAACACACTCATAAATACATACGTTACATTGTTACATATATTGTTACGTACATTGTTATGTATTGTGTGTTTCCTCTGCCAGTGGCCCAGAAGAGTGCTGAGCAGGCCAACATTGTAGCTGACACGGCCGTCTCAGGAGCCAATGAGGTGGCTCAGGCCACAGTGCAGGGCGTGGAGAACGCGGCTCTGGCCAGCGGATTGGTCAAGCCTGTGAGTCACAGTTCTTCATTTGGTGTTTGGTTTCTGGGTTTCTCTGTTGCGTGTCGCCTGCTGACAGATCCATGGAACATGATTGGTCCAAATACACAACATGAACGTGATTACGATATCTGGTGCTATGCTAGCTGTCTAGCTGTACCTGGTGCTATGCTAGCTGTCTAGCTGTACTTGGTGCTATGTTAGCTGTCTAGCTGTACCTGGTGCTATGTTAGCTGTCTAGCTGTACCTGGTGCTATGCTAGCTGTCTAGCTGTACTTGGTGCTATGCTAGCTGTCTAGCTATACCTGGTGCTATGCTAGCTGTCTAGCTATACCTGGTTCTATGCTAGTAGTCTAGCTTCAGCTGGTTCTATGCTAGCAGTCTAGCTTCAGCTGGTTCTATGCTAGCTGTCTAGCTTCAGCTGGTTCCAAGCTAGCTGTCTAGCTGTACCTGGTTCCAAGCTAGCTGTCTAGCTGTACCTGGTTCCAAGCTAGCTGTCTAGCTATATGCACCATTTCTACCTAACTTTCTAGCAATACCGGTCTCTTCTTTTTTACAGGTAAATGGTTTAGGCCACTGTACTGTGTTCTGTTGTTTTCTATAATATTGTTATCTTTTTGCATAACTTGCCGGTGATTGGCTGGAACCAGGGGGAGGCAGGACCAGTGGCTGATGAGGTGCCTGATTGGTTTGGGAAGGGGACTGACTACATGGCATGATGCCTGCAGCATTCAATGCCTTCTAGAACCTAAATAACTCTGTAACTCTCTAACCATGTGACCATGGCTTTAAACAGTGGGCTGGCTGACTGGCCTACTGCTGCTAACCTGCTCTCATATTAATATGAACTTCATGCTAGAACCTCAGCTCATATTACAACCCAATTAGAACTCATGTTACAACTCATGTTACAACTCATGTTACAACTCATGTTACAACTCATGTTACAACTCATGTTAGAACTCATGTTAGAACTCATGTTACAACTCATGTTACAACTCATGTTACAACTCATGTTACAACTCATTACAACTCATTACAACTCATGTTACAACTCATGTTACAACTCATGTTACAACTCATGTTACAACTCATTACAACTCATGTTACAACTCATGTTACAACTCATGTTACAACTCATGTTACAACTCATGTTACGACTCATGTTACAACTCATGTTACAACTCATGTTACAACTCATTACAACTCATGTTACAACTCATGTTACAACTCATGTTAGAACCTTGTATTAGAACCTTGTATTAGAACCCAGCTAATATTGGGGGTCGGGGGGGCAAGGAAAACTCTTGTGGTCATGTGATCCAGTGGACATGTGATCCCCTTCATCTTAAAACAACTAACTCCTCCTGGCTCTACTGTCTTAAAACAACTAACTCCTCCTGGCTCTACTGTCTTAAAACAACTAACTCCTCCTGGCTCTACTGTCTTAAAACAACTAACTCCTCCTGGCTCTACTGTCTTAAAACAACTAACTCCTCCTGGCTCTACTGTCTTAAAACAACTAAATCCTCCTGACTCTACTGTCTTAAAACAACTAACTCCCCCTGGCTCTACTGTCTTAAAACAACTAACTCCTCCTGGCTCTACTGTCTTAAAACAACTAACTCCTCCTGGCTCTACTGTCTTAAAACAACTAACTCCTCCTGGCTCTACTGTCTTAAAACAACTAACTCCTCCTGGCTCTACTGTCTTAAAACAACTAACTCCTCCTGGCTCTACTGTCTTAAAACAACTAACTCCTCCTGACTCTACTGTCTTAAAACAACTAACTCCTCCTGGCTCTACTGTCTTAAAACAACTAACTCCTCCTGGCTCTACTGTCTTAAAACAACTAACTCCTCCTGGCTCTACTGTCTTAAAACAACTAACTCCTCCTGGCTCTACTGTCTTAAAACAACTAACTCCTCCTGGCTCTACTGTCCTCAAGGGGCTTTACACCAAACATAAACTCCTACTGTATTCTCCCATATATCTGGAATAGACCTGTTTCTAACCCTGTGTCTGTCTATCTGTCTGTCTGTCTGTCTTTCTGTCTGTCTGTCTGTCTGTCTGTGTGTCTGTCTGTCTGTCTGTCTGTCTGTCTGTCTCTTGGTCTGTCTGTGTGTCTGTCTCTTGGTCTGTCTGTCTGTCTCTCTGTCTGTCTGTCTGTCTGTGTGTCTGTCTCTTGGTCTGTCTGTCTGTGTGTCTGTCTCTGAAGGCTGATCCTCCCCAGGTGGAGGATGAAGCAGGCCAGGATCCAGTCCAGACCGCCTCCTAGGTGTGAACACCACCTCCACCTCTCCACCTCCATCTGTACACCTCCACCTGTCCTCACCTCCACCTGTACACCTCCATCTGTACACCTCCACCTGTTCTCACCTCCACCTGTACACCTCCATCTGTACACCTCCACCTGTCCTCACCTCCATCTGTACCCCTCCACCTGTCCTCACCTCCACCTGTCCTCACCTCCACCTGTCCTCACCTCCACCTGTCCTCACCTTCACCTGTACTCACCTGTACCTCCACCTGGCCTCACTGGAACGGGAATCATTAGCACGACAACGTGTTACTGAAGCATTTTAACAATGCAACGTTCATTCATTGGGAATAATAATTATTTATAAGTAAGAAATTAATTACCAATACTGTGTTTGTTTCTCTCTCTCTCTCTCTCTTTCTCTAACCAATCATCAGTGACTTCCTGGTTCTTGAGGAACCAGCAGGACAGGAGGAGCAGCTTGACCTTTGACCTCTTCTGCCCCGCCAGCTACCCCATAATAACCCTGCTGTGTGCTTTACTTAATCAATCAGTAGTCATTTCCATGGTTACCTAGCTCAGCATAACCTGTTTTATTAAATGTCTCTCATGTATCATTCACGTATCATTCGCTGTCTAAAATTAATTATTCATCTTGCAGCTTTCCATTGCCGTAACAAATTAAAATCAAATTAGCTCATTAACCAATTATTCAAGCCAAGCCACACCCCCTTAAGCCACACCCCATGTCACTCAAGATGGCTAAGGGCAAGGCTAACAAATGCAGTAAAGCTTTAACACACACACACGCCCATCTGTTCACACAAGCCCACACACACACACACACACGCACACACACAAGCCCACGCACACATACA
>JACYXH010000770.1:195000-222500 GCA_026745465.1 Lota lota
TGCTGTCTGTCTGTCTGCTGTCTGCTGTCTGTCCGTCTAACTGCCTGTCTGTCTGTCTGTCTGCTGTCCATCTGTCCGTCTGTCTGTCTGCTGTCTGTCTGTCTGTCTGCTGTCTGTCTGCTGTCTGTCTGTCTGTCTGTCTGTCTGTCTGTCTGTCTGCTGTCTGCTGTCTGCCTTCTGTCTGCTGTCTGCTGTCTGCTGTCTGCTGTCTGCTGTCTGTCTGTCTGTCTGTCTGCTGTCTGTCTGTCTGCTGTCTGTCTGTCTGCCTTCTGTCTGTCCGTCTGTCCGTCCGTCTGTCTGCTGTCTGCTGTCTGTCTGTCTGCTGTCTGCTGTCTGCTGTCTGTCTGTCTGTCTGCTGTCTGTCTGTCTGCTGTCTGTCTTTCTGCTGTCTGCCTTCTGTCTGTCCGTCTGTCCGTCTGTCTGTGAGTGCGTACGTTGGTGTATGTGTGTGTCTGTTGCGTGCGTGTGTGCATGTGTTTGTGCGTGGGTGTGTGTGTGAGGCGTGTGTCTGTGTGTAGATGTTGTGGATGTGTTAGTTACAGTGTGTGGGTTCTGTAGGAGAGCCTGGATGAGCTTCTGGAGGTGCAGAAAACGAATAGCAACGCTCCGGAGCAGAACCACAACCAGACCGACCAGAACCAGACTGACCAGAACCAGGAGACCCAGCAGAACCACAACCAGACCAGGTAAAGACCAGACCACCAGACTGAGGTTCAGGTAAAGTTAGAGGATACGTGAGGACAGGTGAGCCTAGAGAGTGAAAATGACAGTGATGTCTATCTGGTAGACACAATGACATCATAACCATTGCACACCGTGACATCATAACTCCCCCTCCTCATCCTCCTCCTCCTCCTCCCCCTCTTCCTCCTCCTCTTCCTCTTCCTCCTCATCCCCCTCCTCCCCCTCCCCCTCCCCCTCCCCCTCCCCCTCCCCCTCCCCCTCCCCCTCCCCCTCCCCCTGCTCCTCCACCTCCCCCTCCCCCTCCTCCTCCTCCTCCCCCTGCTCCTCCTCCCCCTCCTCCCCCTCCTCCACCTCCTCCTCCCCCTGCTCCTCCTCCACCTCCTCCACCTCCTCCTCCCCCTGCTCCTCCTCCTCCCCCTGCTCCTCCCCCTCCCCCTCCCCTCCTCCTCCTCCTCCCCCTGCTCCTCCTCCCCCTCCTCCCCCTCCTCCACCTCCTCCTCCCCCTGCTCCTCCTCCTCCACCTCCTCCACCTCCTCCTCCCCCTGCTCCTCCTCCTCCCCCTGCTCCTCCTCCCCATCCTCCTCCTCCTCCACCTCCTCCACCTCCTCCTCCCCCTGCTCCTCCTCCCCCTCCTCCCCTCCTCCACCTCCCCCTCCCCCTGCTCCTCCCCCTCCCCCTCCCCCTCCTCCTCCCCCTGCTCCTCCTCCTCCTCCACCTCCTCCTCCTCCTCCCCGTGCTCCTCCTCCTCCTCCCCCTGCTCCTCCTCCTCCCCCTGCTCCTCCCCCTCCCCCTCCCCCTCCTCCTCCTCCTCCACCTCCTCCACCTCCTCCTCCCCCTCCCCCTCCTCCTCCTCCTCCCCCTGCTCCTCCTCCTCCTCCTCCACCTCCTCCACCTCCTCCTCCCCCTCCTCCTCCTCCTCCTCCTCCCCCTCCTCCCCCTGCTCCTCCTCCTCCCCCTGCTCCTCCCCCTCCCCCTCCCCCTCCTCCTCCTCCTCCACCTCCTCCACCTCCTCCTCCCCCTCCTCCTCCTCCTCCTCCTCCCCCTGCTCCTCCTCCTCCTCCCCCTCCTCCCCCTGCTCCTCCTCCTCCCCCTGCTCCTCCACCGTGGTCCAGCAGCAGCAGGAGGTCCAGTGGGTCCTCTCAGGACCAGCCGGGGGAGACGTCTCAGCTCGAAGTCCTCGCCCGGCTCCTAGAGTTCCAGACCCAGCAGAGCCAGGCCCTGCAGTCTGTCAGGACCCAACTGATGGAGATCCGGACCCTCCTGAACCATCTGGTCCGGACTGGAGCCGGTCCAGGTGGGTTGGAGGGGCCAGGCTGGGATGATGTCACTGCTACCCCTGATCTAACGCCATCCTGGTCATGCTCATAAGCTAGACCTCATGATGTCACCCTTCTACACTTCCCGCCTCTGGGCTCGCCTACACTCGTCCTTTCAACGTGGTTTCACTGGTTTACCTGAAGCCTGTGCTAACCTGAACTTTGATGTCTCGTATCAGGTCTCTACATTACCGTATTGCTGTTTCTACTCCATAAACATTACATAAATACATATATACACAAGACAGCTACTTCAATCAAAATACCTGCTATCATGAAACACAGAGAAATAGGCAATATTTGGGTCTGTAACTAAATGTATATTTATGAAAATAGTCCCTAGTTTGGAGAGTGTGACTTGACCTGGAGCTGAAAGAGGTGTTCTGTTGTCAGTTCACAGTCCTGGGGAGAGTTCTGGAGGGCAACATCAGGAGAACACAATCCTGTGATGGAAGAGGGGCCTCGAACATAGGTAGACTTTACCTCGGACACAGGTAGACTAACACAGGTAGACTTTACCTCGGACACAGGTAGACTAACACAGGTAGACTTTACCTCGGACACAGGTAGACTAACACAGGTAGACTAACACAGGTAGACTTTACCTCGGACACAGGTAGACTAACACAGGTAGACTTTACCTCGGACACAGGTAGACTAACACAGGTAGACTAACACAGGTAGACTAACACAGGTAGACTTTACCTCGGACACAGGTAGACTAACACAGGTAGACTCACTAACACAGGTAGACTAACACAGGTAGACTTTACGTCGGACACAGGTAGACTAACACAGGTAGACTTTACCTCGAACACAGGTAGAGTAACACAGGTAGACTTTACCTCGAACACAGGTAGACTAACACAGGTAGACTTACCTCGAACACAGGTAGACTAACACAGGTAGACTTTACCTCAAACACAGGTAGACTAACACAGGTAGACTTTACCTCAGACACGGGTAAACTAACACAGGTAGACTTTACCTCGGACACAGGTAGACTAACACAGGTAGACTTTACCTCGGACACAGGTAGACTAACACAGGTAGACTAACACAGGTAGACTTTACCTCGGACACAGGTAGACTAACACAGGTAGACTTTACCTCGAACACAGGTAGACTAACACAGGTAGACTTTACCTCGAACACAGGTAAACTAGCCCAGGTACACTCACTTACACAGGTAGACTAATTAACACAGGTAGACTTTACCTCTAACACAGGTAGACTATGTACGTATATA
This sequence comes from Lota lota, assembly GCA_026745465.1. NCBI lineage: Eukaryota > Metazoa > Chordata > Actinopteri > Gadiformes > Lotidae > Lota > Lota lota. The sequence continues at coordinate 198,250 of JACYXH010000770.1, forward strand.
ACACAGGTCGACTGTGTCTATAACACAGGTCTATAACACAGGTAGACTGACTAACACAGGTAGACTGTGTATATAACACAGATAGAATATGTCTATAACACAGGTCTATAACACAGGTAGACTGACTAACACAGGTAGACTGTGTATATAACACAGATAGAATATGTCTATAACACAGGTCTATAACACAGGTAGACTGACTAATTCAGGTCGACTAGAACAGGTAGATTGTACCTCTACCCCGGGAAAACTCTGCTTGTGTAACCTTAAGGTTATTTATTATTCAACAGTTCCTACACCAGGACTACACCAGGACCAGGACTACACCAGGACTACACCAGGACCAGGACTACACCAGGACTACACCAGGACTACACCAGGACCAGGACTACACCAGGACTACACCAGGACTACACCAGGACCAGGACTACACCAGGACTACACCAGGACCAGGACTACACCAGGACTACACCAGGACCAGGACTACACCAGGACTACACCAGGACCAGGACTTCCTCAAAACCACATTATTTTAAAACATAATGTTTAAAAAAACGTGCAAACCTTTGTGCAGCGAGAAATATATTTACCAAAAATATATTTAAAAAAACATTCTGAAATATTCGTTAAATTATTTGAAGGCATCTACATCGGATGTATGTATTGTTGTGTGTGTTGGATTTAATAAATGTTTAATAAATGTTTAAATGAAAATTCCCAAACAGTAGTAACTTCTTTATTACTATATTATAAAAAATTATCACACATATATATACATCTTCATATATATATATATAGACAATATGAATTAAGTAGTAATAATAAAGTAATGATCAATCAGCTGTGGTCCTGCTGATCGGTGGATTTCCGCTTCCTCATAGTCGGACGGGAGGAGGAGGAGGCACTGAAAGATGGCTTCAGCCGAGTCGGATCGAGAAGTCTCTTCTGCGATATGTTCCGAGTTTCTCCGTTTCTCAGCCAAAGACACAGCCTCGGTAAGCGACGGTCGGCTCTCTGCACTGCGGTCGCTGCACCCCGCCGTCCTGGAAGGGCGGTCGATGTTGTTTTGTCCCGATAACCACACGACAATCTTTCTGTTGGGCGAGTTGTTGTTTTCTCTCAGTGGAGCTGCCCGGCCTCGGTGGCTAGGCTAGGTCCCTGCTAACAAGGCTATGTGATAACATCTGGTAGGCTAGCGTTAGCTCCGTGCTAACAAGGCTATATGATAACATCTGGTAGGCTAGTGTTAGCTCCGTGCTAACAAGGCTAATGATGACGTCTGGTAGGCTAGCGTTAGCTCTGTGCTAATGAGGCTATGTGATAACATCTGGTAGGCTAGTGTTAGCTCCTTGCTGACAAGGCTACATGATAACGTCTGGTAGGCTAGTGTTAGCGCCGTGCTAACAAGGCTATGTGATAACATCTGGTAGGCTAGCGTTAGCTTCGTGCTGACAAGGCTATATCATAACGTCTATTAGGCTAGTGTTAGCTCCGTGTTAACAAGGCTGTATGATAACGTCTGGTAGCTAGCGTTAGCTCTGTGCTAACAAGGCTATATGAGAACGTCTGGTAGGCTACATGATGTTGTATTGTGTATGCATTTTGCGGTACGTCAGGCTAGGGTACATATGTAGCCTGGCTGCTGGTGTTTGTAGCGTTCTGTCCCAGTGGCGTGATGCTGTCAGGGCTTTGAGCCACATGCATGCACTTCATGCCATGAAGCTCTTCAGTATGAGATGTGCTGCTGCTGTTGTCTAAACATAACAGATGTGCTAATAACGTCCTTGGTTCAGGGAAGTTGACTTGAAGATTGTCAGACAGCTGACAAACTGTTGTACCTCGTCCTGTTGGAAGCACTGAAGTTATTTTTATATTTAGATACATTTAAATAGAGACATATAATATCGCCTTACAAACCTCACTCGACCATATATCATTCTTCCCTTCATGTTTACTGACATGTTACCACATTATACAGTATATTTGTATCGGAATTGTGCATTACTATGACTGTCAATTAGCACAAATGTTAAAGTTTGAAATTCAAATCGAAACCTAAATGACAACAGAGTTGCCAGTGTAGCATGTTCTCACGTTGGGCTGGAACCGAGATATTGCGTCAGTGACACCTTGCAGTAACTTGTCTTGTGTGACGCAGCCAGACACGTCCACTGACTGTTCAGCACTAGGAATAAACCTGCTGGCATCAGTAGGGGCGGACTTAACGCGAACCCAAACCAGCAGAAGGTTCCATGGAAACGGTGTGTACTCTGTAGCAGTTCCTGTTATTTGGGACGTCAGCGTAGCTACTAATCAGGATTAGCTGAGAGGCTCTCGATGCAGGCCAGGAATCTGCGGAGACATGAATGTTGGCAGGCCGACCGAACAGCATAACGCTAACAGGTGGCTTGACGTCATGTACTGTTGGTTTGAGAGCGTAGGGTTAGAGAGTGGTTCCAGGTGTAGGGTTAGAGAGTGGTTCCAGGTGTAGGGTTAGAGAGTGGTTCAAGGTGTAGGGTTAGAGAGTGGTTCCAGGTGTAGGGTTAGAGAGTGGTTCAAGGTGTAGGGTTAGAGAGTGGTTCCAGGTGTAGGGTTAGAGAGTGGTTCCAGGTGTAGGGTTAGAGAGTGGTTCCAGGTGTAGGGTTAGAGAGTGGTTCCAGGTGTAGGGTTAGAGAGTGGTTCAAGGTGTAGGGTTAGAGAGTGGTTCCAGGTGTAGGGTTAGAGAGTGGTTCAAGGTGTAGGGTTAGAGAGTGGTTCCAGGTGTAGGGTTAGAGAGTGGTTCCAGGTGTAGGGTTAGAGAGTGGTTCCAGGTGTAGGGTTAGAGAGTGGTTCCAGGTGTAGGGTTAGAGAGTGGTTCCAGGTGTAGGGTTAGAGAGTGGTTCCAGGTGTAGGGTTAGAGAGTGGTTCCAGGTGTAGGGTTAGAGAGTGGTTCATGGTGTAGGGTTAGAGAGTGGTTCCAGGTGTAGGGTTAGAGAGTGGTTCAAGGTGTAGGGTTAGAGAGTGGTTCCAGGTGTAGGGTTAGAGAGTGGTTCCAGGTGTAGGGTTAGAGAGTGGTTCAAGGTGTAGGGTTAGAGAGTGGTTCCAGGTGTAGGGTTAGAGAGTGGTTCCAGGTGTAGGGTTAGAGAGTGGTTCCAGGTGTAGGGTTAGAGAGTGGTTCCAGGTGTAGGGTTAGAGAGTGGTTCCAGGTGTAGGGTTAGAGAGTGGTTCCAGGTGTAGGGTTAGAGAGTGGTTCCAGGTGTAGAGAGTGAGGGAGTATGAGGTTGTAGGGTTAGAGAGTTAGGGAGTATGAGGTTGTAGGGTTAGAGAGTGAGGGTGTAGGGTTAGGGAGTATGAGGTTGTAGGGTTAGAGTGAGGGTGTAGGGTTAGGGAGTATGAGGTTGTAGGGTTAGAGTGAGGGTGTAGGGTTAGAGAGTGAGGGTGTAGGGTTAGGGAGTATGAGGGTGTAGGGTTAGAGTGAGGGTGTAGGGTTAGGGAGTATGAGGTTGTAGGGTTAGAGTGAGGGTGTAGGGTTAGGGAGTATGAGGTTGTAGGGTTAGAGAGTATGAGGTTGTAGGGTTAGAGAGTGGTCCAGGGTAAAGAGTGAGGGAATCTCTGAGGGCTTGGCTTATGAGGGTGGGTAGATCACACAACAATATCAGCCAATCAACTTTAATCAGTCCTCAGCTAATGCTCTATGGAGCTAATGTAGTTCAACACAATCACTAGCTCTGCTGGATTCAGTGCATTCAACAGCATAGCGGCTACATACTGCCAAAGAGCATCTGGAAACATCCTCAAGACGAGCCAATAAGAAGTAGGCTGAATAACAGTGCTGTCCCCAGACGACCAGATGTGATCCACTGCTATGCAGCCTGATTGTTTGAACCTGTTTTATACATAGTTAGTCCTCTCGAGTCATTGATCCAGCAGACATGATTGGTCATTGAGATGGTTCATTAATGTATTACTGTGGTCAGGGTGGTGAGGCGCTTGATGGAGGAAATGCTTCATGGGAATATTCACCAGAAAGTTCACTCTAGTCGAAGCTAACCAGCCTATCCCCAGGCTATGGTTCAACCTGGTCAGAATCTGGAGGTCATCTTTTCTTTAATAGCTGGCCACTCTCAGGCTGTGTGGTGCTATAGATAGCTGGTGGGAGCACTGCTATGGGGGCTAGCTAGCTATCTGGCTAGTAACATAATATCTGCTCTACATTATGTCACGCAGAGAAAGTCACACTGTCAGAAGGACGGTTATTTGAGTGCGTAAGTGCGTCCTAACAGCCCGTTGGAGAAGAATGGATCCACTTGATTTGGAATGAACAGTAAAAAGGTGTTTAGGGGCAGTTTTCTTAATACGTGGCCATACGTAGGGTTTGGTAAACCTGACTTATTCCCTACTAGCTTACAAGGTTTAACCTACATTTGAATGCATTGACTTACAGCTAACATGACAGCATACGACCAATGCTAACTACAGCTCCCTCTACACACACCATAGCTCCATGCTAACTACAGCTCCCTCTACACACACCATAGCTCCATGCTAACTACAGCTCCCTCTACACACACCATAGCTCTATGCTAAATACAGCTCCCTCTACACACACCATAGCTCCATGCTAACTACAGCTCCCTGTATACACACCATAGCTCCATGCTAACTACAGCTCCCTCTACACACACCATAGCTCCATGCTAACTACAGCTCCCTCTACACACACCATAGCTCCATGCTAACTACAGCTCCCTGTATACACACCATAGCTCCATGCTAACTACAGCTCCCTCTACACACACCATAGCTCCATGCTAACTACAGCTCCCTCTACACACACCATAGCTCCATGCTAACTACAGCTCCCTGTATACACACCATAGCTCCATGCTAACTACAGCTCCCTCTACACACACCATAGCTCCATGCTAACTACAGCTCCCTCTACACACACCATAGCTCCATGCTAACTACAGCTCCCTGTATACACACCATAGCTCCATGCTAACTACAGCTCCCTGTACACACACCATAGCTCCATGATAACTACAGCTCCCTCTACACACACCATAGCTCCATGCTAACTACAGCTCCCTCTACACACACCATAGCTCCATGCTAACTACAGCTCCCTCTACACACACCATAGCTCCATGCTAACTACAGCTCCCTCTACACACACCATAGCTCCATGCTAACTACAGCTCCCTCTACACACACCATAGCTCCATGCTAAATACAGCTCCCTCTACACATACCATAGCTCCATGCTAACTACAGCTCCCTCTACACACACCATAGCTCCATGCTAAATACAGCTCCCTCTACACATACCATAGCTCCATGCTAACTACAGCTCCCTCTACACACCATAGCTCCATGCTAACTACAGCTCCCTGTATACACACCATAGCTCCATGCTAACTACAGCTCCCTCTACACACACCATAGCTCCATGCTAACTACAGCTCCCTCTACACACACCATAGCTCCATGCTAAATACAGCTCCCTCTACACACACCATAGCTCCATGCTAACTACAGCTCCCTCTACACACACCATAGCTCCATGCTAACTACAGCTCCCTCTACACACACACCATAGCTCCATGCTAACTACAGCTCCCTCTACACACAATAGCTCCATGCTAAATACAGCTCCCTCTACACACACCATAGCTCCATGCTAACTACAGCTCCCTCTACACACACCATAGCTCCATGCTAACTACAGCTCCCTCTACACACACCATAGCTCCATGCTAACTACAGCTCCCTCTACACACAATAGCTCCATGCTAACTACAGCTCCCTCTACACACACCATAGCTCCATGCTAACTACAGCTCCCTCTACACACAATAGCTCCATGCTAAATACAGCTCCCTCTACACACACCATACCTCCATGCTAACTACAGCTCCCTCTACACACACCATAGCTCCATGCTAACTACAGCTCCCTGTACACACACCATAGCTCCATGCTAACTACAGCTCCCTCTACACACACCATAGCTCCATGCTAACTACAGCTCCCTCTCCACACACCATAGCTCCATGCTAACTACAGCTCCCTGTACACACACCATAGCTCCATGCTAACTACAGCTCCCTCTACACACACCATAGCTCCATGCTAACTACAGCTCCCTCTACACACACCATAGCTCCATGCTAACTACAGCTCCCTCTACACACACCATAGCTCCATGCTAACTACAGCTCCCTCTCCACACACCATAGCTCCATGCTAACTACAGCTCCCTCTCCACACACCATAGCTCCATGCTAACTACAGCTCCCTGTACACACACCATAGCTCCATGCTAACTACAGCTCCCTCTACACACACCATAGCTCCATGCTAACTACAGCTCCCTCTACACACACCATAGCTCCATGCTAACTACAGCTCCCTCTCCACACACCATAGCTCCATGCTAACTAACTATTACCTCCCCTGCAGGCATGGCTCCAGGCCTCAGACCTCCACAAAGAGGTCTACCAGCACCTTGCTCTCTACGTCCCCAAGATCTACTGCCTGGGGCCCAACCTCAACCCCAGCAGTGAGGACCTGCTGGCCCCCTTGCTGCTCCTGGCCCCCCTGGAGTGGTACCTGTTTGGGGAAGAGCCGGCCCTGGCGCTGGCCAGGCTGGAGAACAGCAGCCAGCCCTCCCAGCTGTGTGGACACGTCTTCAAAGTGGGGGAGCCCACCTATTCCTGCAGGTTAGCATGAGACCCATACAGCCATGTAGGATTGTGCACGCAAACATGTACACAAGCATGTATAGGAAGACATACGTAGAACACATGTATACTAAAACATAAAGTACTGTGCACACCAGTTGTAGGACGGCTACTACTGTACTATTTAGTCAACGCTTTCATCCAAAGCGACCTGCATTGAATACGTGTGTGTGTGTGTGTGTGTGTGTGTGTGTGTGTGTGTGTGTGTGTGTGTGTGTGTGTGTGTGTGTGTGTGTGTGTGTGTGTGTGTGTGTGTGTGTGTGTGTGTGTGTGTGTGTGTGTGTGTGTGTGTGTGTGTGTGTGTGTGTAGGGAGTGTGCTGCAGACCCAACATGTGTCCTCTGCATGGAGTGTTTCTTGGGCAGCATCCATAAAGAGCACCGCTACAGGGTGAGTGTACACACACACACGCGCACACACACACACACACACACCTGTATCAGTCACATCTCCCCTGTATCAGAGTTCAAAGAAAGAGAGACGGAGGGAGAGAGACCAAATGAGAGCAAGAGGGAGACAGGGAGAGGGGGGAGAGAGAGCAAATGAGAGGGAGAGGGTGACAGGGAGAGGGGGGAGAGAGAGCAAATGAAAGGGAGACAGGGAGAGGGGGGAGACAGAGCAAATGAGAGGGAGACAGGGAGAGGGGGGAGAGAGCAAATGAGAGGGAGACAGGGAGAGGGGGGAGAGAGAGCAAATGAAAGGGAGACAGGGAGAGGGGGGAGACAGAGCAAATGAGTCGTATACAGAGCAGGTGAGACAGACTGTTTTGGCAACACATGATATTTAGCAATGCCAATAAAGCACTTTGAAATTAAATTTACCGAAAGAGAGGGGGAGAGAAAGGGGAGAGAGGCGGTGAGCGGGGGAGGTGGAGCAGACGTGCACAGTTTTCTTCCTCCAGGTTTGAATTTATGCTGTTGCCTGGTAACCGTTACCGAGGCGTTGTGATGACGTCATCGTCCTGGGCAGTTCTCCATTTGCATCATACCAGAGTTGGGAGGAGTGATCGCTTCACTCCATTATAGAGTCCTGTAGGAGTAACTGCCTCACTCCATTATAGAGTCCTGGAGGAGTGACCGCCTCACTCCATTATAGAGTCCTGGAGGAGTGACCGCCTCACTCCATTATAGAGTCCTGGAGGAGTAACTGCCTCACTCCATTATAGAGTCCTGGAGGAGTGACCGCCTCACTCCATTATAGAGTCCTGGGAAGAGATGAGGGGCAAAATAAAATATTAAGCAGACTAGACACAGATTAAAATGTTTTGCTGTTGATGGGTAATATATTCTCTCTCTCCCTGTGTGTCGGTGTCTCTCTCTCCCTGTGTGTCGGTGTCTCTCTCTCCCTGTGTGTCTCTCTCTCCCTGTGTGTGTCTCTCTCTCTCTCCCTGTGTGTGTCTCTCTCTCCCTGTGTGTGTCTCTCTCTCCCTGTGTGTGTGTCTCTCTCTCCCTGTGTGTCTCTCTCTCCCTGTGTGTCTCTCTCTCCCTGTGTGTGTGTCTCTCTCTCCCTGTGTGTCTCTCTCTCCCTGTGTGTGTGTCTCTCTCTCCCTGTGTCTGTGTCTCTCTCTCTCCCTGTGTGTCTCTCTCTCTCTCCCTGTGTGTGTCTCTCTCCCTGTGTGTGTGTCTCTCTCTCTCTCCCTGTGTGTCTGTGTCTCTCGCGCCCTGTCTGTCTGTCTGTCTGTCTGTCTGTCTGTAGATGACCACATCGGGGGGAGGAGGGTTCTGTGACTGTGGTGACGCAGAGGCCTGGAAGAAGGGTCCTTACTGTCACAAACACCAAGCTAACAGCAGTGACTGCTCTCTACAGGCAAGCCGTGTGTGTGTGTGTGTGTGTGTGTGTGTGTGTGTGTGTGTGTGTGTGTGTGTGTGTGTGTGTGTGTGTGTGTGTGTGTGTGTGTGTGTGTGTGTGTGTGTGTGTGTGTGTGTGTGTGTGTGTGTGTGTGTGTGTGTGTGTGTGTGTGTGTGTACGAGGGGTCTAGTGTGTGTGTGTACGAGGGGTCTAGTGTGTGTGTGTACGAGGGGTCTAGTGTGTGTGTGTGTGTACGAGGGGTCTAGTGTGTGTGTGTGTGTGTGTACGAGGGGTCTAGTGTGTGTGTGTGTGTGTACGAGGGGTCTAGTGTGTGTGTGTGTGTGTACGAGGGGTCTAGTGTGTGTGTGTGTGTGTGTACGAGGGGTCTAGTGTGTGTGTGTGTGTACGAGGGGTCTAGTGTGTGTGTGTGTGTACGAGGGGTCTAGTGTGTGTGTGTGTGTACGAGGGGTCTAGTGTGTGTGTGTGTGTACGAGGGGTCTAGTGTGTGTGTGTGTGTGTACGAGGGGTCTAGTGTGTATGTACGATGGGTCTAGTGTGTGTGTGTGTGTGAAGCTAATGCTAGGAGTAATGCTACGGACTTAACATCATGAGAGCTTATGAAGCGCCTGAAGCTCTCTGGTTAGTGCCTTGCCAGAGGGCTCCTGGGCAGCAGGGTGCTGATGTGTTGTGTCCCCCCAGGACCCCCTAGCCCAGCTGTCAGAGGACATTGTTGCCCGCGGTTACAACATCTTCTCAGTCATCCTCAAGTACGCCGTGGACATGTTGACCTGGGACAAGGAAGACCTGCTGCCCCCCGGACTAGACCCCCCGTACGCACGCACACACACACACACACACACACACACACACACACACACACACACACACACACACACACACACACACACACACACACACACACACACACACACACACACTAGACCCCTCGTACACACACACACACACACACACACACACACACACACACACACACACACACACACACACACACACACACACACACACACACACACACACACTAGACCCCACACACACACACACACACACACACACACTAGACCCCACACACACACACACACACACACACACACACACACACACACACACACACACACACACTAGACCCCGTACACACACACATTGATTAGAAGGTTGTGTGTTAACAGGGACGGCGGGGACACGTACTACTGCATGCTGTTCAACGATGAGGTGCACACCTACGAGCAGGTGATCTACACGCTGCAGAAGGCCGTCAACTGCACCCAGAAAGAGGCGGTCAGCTTCGCTACCACCGTGGACCGAGAGGTACGCCCCCCGCTGCTGCACCCCGCCGGGTGGTCATCTGGGGGGGCTAGTGGTCATCTGGGGGACTAGTGGTCATCTGGGGGACTAGTGGTCATCTGGGGGGACTAGTGGTCATCTGGGGGGGACTAGTGGTCATCTGGGGGGACTAGTGGTCATCTGGGGGGACTAGTGGTCATCTGGGGGACTAGTGGTCATCTGGGGGACTAGTGGTCATCTGGGGGGACTAGTGGTCATCTGGGGGGACTAGTGGTCATCTGGGGGACTAGTGGTCATCTGGGGGGACTAGTGGTCATCTGGGGGACTAGTGGTCATCTGGGGGGACTAGTGGTCATCTGGGGGGACTAGTGGTCATCTGGGGGGGACTAGTGGTCATCTGGGGGGACTAGTGGTCATCTGGGGGACTAGTGGTCATCTGGGGGGACTAGTGGTCATCTGTGGGGACTAGTGGTCATCTGGGGGACTAGTGGTCATCTGGGGGACTAGTGGTCATCTGGGGGGACTAGTGGTCATCTGGGGGGACTAGTGGTCATCTGGGGGACTAGTGGTCATGTGGGGGGACTAGTGGTCATCTGGGGGACTAGTGGTCATCTGGGGGACTAGTGTCATCTGGGGGACTAGTGGTCATCTGGGGGACTAGTGGTCATCTGGGGGGACTAGTGGTCATCTGGGGGGACTAGTGGTCATCTGGGGGACTAGTGGTCATCTGGGGGGACTAGTGGTCATCTGGGGGACTAGTGGTCATCTGGGGGACTAGTGGTCATCTGGGGGGACTAGTGGTCATCTGGGGGACTAGTGGTCATCTGGGGGGACTAGTGGTCATCTGGGGGGACTAGTGGTCATCTGGGGGACTAGTGGTCATCTGGGGGGACTAGTGGTCATCTGGGGGACTAGTGGTCATCTGGGGGGACTAGTGGTCATCTGGGGGGACTAGTGGTCATCTGGGGGACTAGTGGTCATCTGGGGGGACTAGTGGTCATCTGGGGGACTAGTGGTCATCTGGGGGGACTAGTGGTCATCTGGGGGACTAGTGGTCATCTGGGGGGACTAGTGGTCATCTGGGGGACTAGTGGTCATCTGGGGGACTAGTGGTCATCTGGGGGGACTAGTGGTCATCTGGGGGACTAGTGGTCATCTGGGGGACTAGTGGTCATCTGGGGGGACTAGTGGTCATCTGGGGGACTAGTGGTCATCTGGGGGGACTAGTGGTCATCTGGGGGGACTAGTGGTCATCTGGGGGGCTAGTGGTCATCTGGGGGACTAGTGGTCATCTGGGGGGACTAGTGGTCATCTGGGGGGACTAGTGGTCATCTGGGGGTCTAGTGGTCATCTGGGGGACTAGTGGTCATCTGGGGGGACTAGTGGTCATCTGGGGGGACTAGTGGTCATCTGGGGGGACTAGTGGTCATCTGGGGGGACTAGTGGTCATCTGGGGGACTAGTGGTCATCTGTGGGGACTAGTGGTCATCTGGGGGACTAGTGGTCATCTGTGGGGACTAGTGGTCATCTGGGGGACTAGTGGTCATCTGGGGGGACTAGTGGTCATCTGGGGGGACTAGTGGTCATCTGGGGGACTAGTGGTCATCTGGGGGACTAGTGGTCATCTGGGGGGACTAGTGGTCATCTGGGGGGTCTAGTGGTCATCTGTGGGGACTAGTGGTCATCTGGGGGACTAGTGGTCATCTGGGGGACTAGTGGTCATCTGGGGGGACTAGCGGTCATCTGGGGGGACTAGCGGTCATCTGGGGGACTAGCGGTCATCTGGGGGACTAGCGGTCATCTGGGGGGACTAGCGGTCATCTGGGGGGACTAGCGGTCATCTGGGGGACTATTGGTCATCTGGGGGGTCTAGTGGTCATCTGGGGGGTCTAGTGGTCATCTGGGGGACTAGTGGTCATCTGTGGGGACTAGTGGTCATCTGGGGGGTCTAGTGGTCATCTGGGGGGACTAGTGGTCATCTGGGGGACTAGTGGTCATCTGGGGGGACTAGTGGTCATCTGGGGGGACTAGTGGTCATCTGGGGGACTAGTGGTCATCTGTGGGGACTAGTGGTCATCTGGGGGGACTAGTGGTCATCTAGGGGACTAGTGGTCATCTGGGGGGACTAGTGGTCATCTGGGGGACTAGTGGTCATCTGGGGGGACTAGTGGTCATCTGGGGGGACTAGTGGTCATCTGGGGGGCTATTGGTCATCTGGGGGACTAGTGGTCATCTGGGGGACTAGTGGTCATCTGGGGGGTCTAGTGGTCATCTGGGGGGACTAGTGGTCATCTGGGGGGCTATTGGTCATCTGGGGGACTAGTGGTCATCTGGGGGGTCTAGACCACCGGGGTCCTTTAGGGGCCAGTAGGGCCCCAGAGCACCGGGGTCCACGCAGCCGTCCTGATGAGTTCATGTGTTGCTGTCCTGGTTCTCCAGGGAAGGAAGTCGGTTCGTTTTGGAGACTTCCAGTTCTGTGAACAGGCCAAGTCTGTCATCGTGGTGAGTCCTTTGGTTGTGCTGCTAAACCATCGCATGCAGTGTGTCTGTGTAATGTGTGTGTCTGTGTGTATAGTACGTGTGTGTCTGTATAATACGTGTGTGTGTCTGTATAATATGTGTGTGTCTGTGTGTAATGTGTGTGTGTGTGTGTGTGTGGGTGTATAATGTGTGGGTGTGTGTATAATATGTGTATAATGTGTGTGTATAATATAATTGTGTGTATAATGTGTGTGTGTGTGGGTGTATAATGTGTGTGTGTGTGTATATAATGTGTGTGTGTGTGTGTGTGTTCCAGAGGAACACCAGCCGGCAGTCCCGTCCTCTCAGGGTCCAGGTGATGCACTCCTCTGTGGTGGCTCACCAGTGCTTTGCTCTCAGAACGCTCACCTGGCTAGGACACATCATAGGATACTCAGGTACGTCCTCTCCTCAGCTGGCTAGGACACATCATAGGATACTCCAGTTAGCCGTCTCTCCTCCCTCCTCTCCTTCTTTCTTCCCTCCTCTATTCTCCGTTCTCACCTTCTCCTCTCCACTCTTCTGAATCCTGAGTGAGTATGGCATATTTGTAATTTTGTGTTGTGTGTGTGTGTGTGTGTGTGTGTGTGTGTGTGTAGACGGTCTGAGGCGGTTGCTGTGCCAGGTGGGTCTTCAGAATGGACCAGAGGGGGAGAACTCCTCCCTGGTGGACACCCTCATGCTCTGTGACTCCAAGATGTGGAAAGGTGAGGACTAATGGCCCTCTGTCCTCTACAGAGATGAATGTCTAGGAGGTCTTCTGTGATGTACTGAACCTCCTTGTGGAAGGTGTTCTATAGTCCTGGTGTCCTAGGAGGTCTTGTGTGATGTACTGAACCTCCTTGTGGAAGGTGTTCTATAGTCCTGGTGTCCTAGGAGGTCTTGTGTGATGTACTGAACCTCCTTGTGGAAGGTGTTCTATAGTCCTGGTGTACTAGGAGGTCTTGTGTGATGTACTGGACCTCCTTGTGGAAGGTGTTCTATAGTCCTGGTGTACTAGGAGCTCCTGTCTTCTGTTCAGGGGCCAGGAACGTCTATCACCAGCTCTTCATGAACAGCCTGCTCATGGACCTCAAATACAAGAAACTCTTTGCCCTCCAGTTCGCTAAGGTAAGTCCAGCCCCGCTCAGAACCCGCTCAGAACCCGCTCCTCCTTCCATCTCCTGAGCTGTTCGGACCCAACACTAGTTGAGCTGGATCAAGTGGATCCCAGGTGGACTGAGAGTCTGTCTCTTGTGTGGAGTCTTTGTTAATGTCTGGAAAGTGTTTTCAAAATGAAAGCAGACATTGGAAATGACTTCCTGTACCGCAGTATCATTTCCCTCCTTAAGCTGTACTAGGCTCCGCCCACGGTATTGAAAGGGCCGATATTATTGGTCGGACGCCAGCCAATCCCTAATGTACTCAGTAGCTGCTCCACAGGAGGGGAATGATGCTCTTCCCATGCATTCGATTCAAGCCGACGGGGTTGGGCTCTGTGCTAGCCAGGGTGTCCATGTTTTAGATTGAAGAAAAGAATCTGAACACAATATTTAGAATATCTTACTGCGCTCAAGTTAAATAGAATGAATCCCAGTAGGCTGTTAACAAATATCTAATGAAATTGGTTGTTTTGTGTGTCACGTTTACATGTTGAATTCGTTTATTTACATCTATCGTGGAAAGGTCAAAGGTACAAGTGGTGTTCCTCAGTGTAATGGAAGTGTTGTTGTAAAGTGTAACGGCTAATATATATTCACCAGCGTAGTACTGTAGGAGTCAGCCTAGCCTGGTAGGACCACTATGACCTCTGACCTCCTGCAGTGCCTTGGTAGGGAGGGAGGGGGGGGGATGGGCTGTGACCTCTGACCTGGAGGTGATGCTCCCCCCCTCCCCCCCCTTTAGAACTACAGATCCCTGCAGACAGATTTTATGGATGACGACCACGAGCGTGTAGTGTCAGTGACATCACTGTCTGTTCAGCTCTTCACCGTGCCCACCGTGGTGAGTAACGCTCGCCACACACCCTCTCTCTTCTTCTCTCCTCTCCTCCGCCCGCCCTGCCTCCGCCCTCCCCCCCCCACCCCACCCGCCGCTAGAACTATGAGAGCTTGCAGAGCGACTACGTCAGGGACGACCACGACCGAGAGTACTCCATCACTGACCTCTCTGTGCAAATATTCACCGTGCCCTCATTGGTGAGTATCGTCACATGACCCTGGCTTCTGCTGCAGTCTACTGGTAGTCCTGGGTGGTAGTCCTGGGTGGTAGCTCTGGTAGTCCTGGGTGGTAGCTCTGGGTGGTAGACCTGGCTGGTAGTCCTGGGTGGTAGCTCTGGGTGGTAGTCCAGGGTGGTAGTCCTGGTAGTCCTGGGTGGTAGTCCTGGTAGTCCTGGGTGGTAGTCCTGGGTGGTAGCCCAGGGTGGTAGTCCTGGCTGGTAGTCCTGGGTGGTAGCTCTGGGTGGTAGCCCTGGGTGGTAGTCCAGGGTGGTAGTCCTGGGTGGTAGTCCTGGTAGTCCTGGGTGGTAGCTCTGGCTGGTAGCTCTGGCTGGTAGTCCTGGCTGGTAGTCCTGGCTGGTAGCTGGTCTGCTGGATACCTGGCTGGTAGTCCTCCAGTGGCTGGTCTGCTGGATACCTGGCTGGTAGTCCTCCAGTGGCTGGTCTGCTGGAGACCTGGGTGGTAGTCCTCCTACATGTAGACCTCCAGTGGCTGGTTCATGGTGGTGATGACTCGAAGGACATCTGGTGAAGAAGCAGTAAAAGAAGTGTGACCAATGAAAAGGTCTTGGTAGCCATCTTGAGTCCAGTGTGAGGATGATCTTCATGATAGAGGACTCTCCTGCAGACCATGATGTAACCACGCCTCTGGAGAGTCCATTTCACACCTGCTGAGAAGCTCCAATAGGGCCATACAGTGAACTAAACTCTGAATACCTCAGGAAGGAAGCTGTGAGATACGATGGGTAGATAGTTTGTTTCTCCCAGAGGGGATAGCTGGGGGCCACGGCAGAGAAACCCAGGGCGATGTTAGTAGCTTAGATAACTAGATGAGATGAGTAGATGACTAGTAACTAGTCAGGTACTAGACTGGGAACTGGGAAGTGTAATATAGAATATCATTTTTTCTATTGGTTAGAACTCTGAAGTGTGTGTGTGTGCGTGTGTGTGTGCGTGTGCGTGCGTGTGTGTGTGCGTGCGTGTGTGTGTGTGTGTGTGTGTGTGTGTGTGTGTGTGTGTGTGTGTGTGTGTGTGTGTGTGCGTGTGCGTGCCTGTGTGTGTGCGTGCCTGTGTGTGTGCGCGCCTGTGTGCGTGCGTGTGTGTGTGTGTGTGTGTGTGTGCGCGTGTGCGTGTGTGTGTGTGCGTGCGTGCGTGTGCGTGTGCGCGCGCCTGTGTGTGTGCGTGCGTGTGCGTGCGTGTGCGTGTGCGCGCCTGTGTGTGTGCGTGTGTGTGTGCGTGCGTGTGTGTGTGTGTGTGTGTGCCTGTGTGCGTGTGTGTGTGTGTGTGTGTGCGCTCCAGGCCCGGATGCTGATGGTGGAGGAGAACCTGATGACGACCATCATCAGGACGTTTGTGGACCACCTGAGGCACCGCGACCTGCAGGGGCGCTTCCAGTTCGAACGCTACACCGCCCTGCAGGCCTTCAAGTTCAGACGCGTGCAGAGCCTCATCGGAGACCTCAAGTTAGTCCTCCTCACCTAGTCCTCCTGCTAGATCCCTACTCACCTAGTCCTCCTGCTAGATCCCTACTCACCTAGTCCTCCTGCTAGATCACTACTCACCTAGTACTCACCTAGTCCTCCTGCTAGATCACTACTCACCTAGTCCTCCTGCTAGATCACTACTCACCTAGTCCTCCTGCTAGATCCCTACTCACCTAGTCCTCCTGCTAGATCACTACTCACCTAGTCCTCCTGCTAGATCACTACTCACCTAGTACTCACCTAGTCCTCCTGCTAGATCACTACTCACCTAGTCCTCCTGCTAGATCACTACTCACCTAGTCCTCCTGCTAGATCCCTACTCACCTAGTCCTCCTGCTAGATCACTACTCACCTAGTCCTCCTGCTAGATCCCTACTCACCTAGTACTCACCTAGTCCTCCTGCTAGATCCCTACTCACCTAGTCCTCCTGCTAGATCACTACTCACCTAGTACTCACCTAGTCCTCCTGCTAGATCACTACTCACCTAGTCCTCCTGCTAGATCACTACTCACCTAGTACTCACCTAGTCCTCCTGCTAGATCACTACTCACCTAGTACTCACCTAGTCCTCCTGCTAGATCACTACTCACCTAGTCCTCCTGCTAGATCACTACTCACCTAGTACTCACCTAGTCCTCCTGCTAGATCACTACTCACCTAGTACTCACCTAGTCCTCCTGCTAGATCACTACTCACCTAGTACTCACCTAGTCCTCCTGCTAGATCACTACTCATCTAGTACTCACCTAGTCCTCCTGCTAGATCACTACTCACCTAGTCCTCCTGCTAGATCACTACTCACCTAGTACTCACCTAGTCCTCCTGCTAGATCACTACTCACCT
The DNA here is from genome assembly GCA_026745465.1 of Lota lota. Classification (NCBI taxonomy): domain Eukaryota; kingdom Metazoa; phylum Chordata; class Actinopteri; order Gadiformes; family Lotidae; genus Lota; species Lota lota. The sequence continues at coordinate 215,108 of JACYXH010000770.1, forward strand.
AGTCCTCCTGCTAGATCCCTACTCACCTAGTACTCACCTAGTCCTCCTGCTAGATCCCTACTCACCTAGTACTCACCTAGTCCTCCTGCTAGATCACTACTCACCTAGTACTCCTGCTAGATCACCACTCACCTAGTACTCACCTAGTCCTCCTGCTAGATCAATACTCACCTAGTACTCACCTAGTCCTCCTGCTAGATCACTACTCACCTAGTACTCACCTAGTCCTCCTGCTAGATCACTACTCACCTAGTACTCCTGCTAGATCACCACTCACCTAGTCCTCCTGCTAGATCACTACTCACCTAGTCCTCCTGCTAGATCCCTACTCACCTAGTCCTCCTGCTAGATCCCTACTCACCTAGTCCTCCTGCTAGATCACTACTCACCTAGTACTCACCTAGTCCTCCTGCTAGATCACTACTCACCTAGTACTCCTGCTAGATCACCACTCACCTAGTCCTCCTGCTAGATCACTACTCACCTAGTACTCCTGCTAGATCAATACTCACCTAGTACTCACCTAGTCCTCCTGCTAGATCACTACTCACCTAGTACTCCTGCTAGATCACCACTCACCTAGTCCTCCTGCTAGATCACTACTCACCTAGTACTCACCTAGTCCTCCTGCTAGATCACTCCTCACCTAGTACTCACCTAGTCCTCCTGGTAGAGCAATAGTCAATTGCTTGGTCAGTAACTTGGTGTGTGTTGTGGTTGATTGGCTGTGCGTTGTGATTGGCTGTGCGTTGTGATTGGCTGTGCGTTGTGATTGGCTGTGTGTTGTGGTTGATTGGCTGTGCGTTGTGATTGGCTGTGTGTTGTGGTTGATTGGCTGTGCGTTGTGATTGATTGGTGGTCTATCTCCAGGTATGTCCTCATCACCCGTCCTACTGAGTGGAGCGATCAGCTCAGGGAAAAGTTTCTAGAAGGTCTGGACGCCTTCCTGGAGCTGCTGAAATGCATGCAGGTACACTCACTCACTCACACCATCGTCATCGCCACTGCCACCACGACAGGACATAAACTAATAAAGAGGTGTGTCTCTCTGTGTCTCCCCCCCCCAGGGCATGGACCCCGTGGTGAGGCAGGTGGGACAGCACATAGAGATGGAGCCGGAGTGGGAGGCGGCCTTCACCCTGCAGATGAAACTCACACACATCATCACCATGATGCAGGAGTGGTGCTCCACAGACGTTAGTCTCACACACACACACACACACACACACACACACACACACACACACACACACACACACACACACACACACACACACACACACACACACACACACACACACACACACACACACACACACACACACACACACACACACACACACACACTATATCACACACACACACTATATCACACACACACACACACACACACACACACACAGCGGGTGCTGTAACATAGTAACTCTTGTCGGGCCCCTGCTAGGAGCGGGTTCTCATCGAGGCGTATAAGAAGTGTCTGGCGGCATTGAGCCAGTGTCACGGCGGCTTCACCGACGGCAAGCAGCCAATCAGCTTGAGCCTGGCGGGTCACATGGTGGACACCATCAGGTACCCCGTCTCCCAGGAGAGGGTCTCCATCCACCTGCCCGTCTCCAGGCTGCTCGCAGGTGAGTCGGACCGGGCAGCTGATTGGTTGTTGTTTTATCGACCATTGGAATTACACCAACAGTATTGTGATGCACGCTTAATAACATCTATAACATGGGCGGCAGTAGCTCAGGAGGTAGAGCGGGTTGACTGGCAACAGGAAGGTCGCTAGTTCGATCCCCATTCCTCCTAGCTGAGTGTCGAGGTGTCCCTGAGCAAGACACCCAACCCTAACTGCTCCTGACGAGCTGTCGCCTTGCATGGTTGACACCGCCGTCGGTGTGTGAATGGGTGTGTGTGAATGGGTGAATGTGAGGCAATAACTGTATAGCGCTTTGAGTGACCACTGGTTAGAAAAGCGCTATATAAATGCAAAGAAAGAAGAAAAAGAAGCATGCTAAACCCTAACCTACACATGACGTGGAGGTGCTGATTCCTGCTGATGTCTCCTCCTCCAGGGCTCCATGTCCTCCTCAGTAAGACAGACCTGGCTAACCGCTTCCCTGAGCAGCTCCCTCTGGTGGGTACATGTCTCTGTGTGTAACGGTGTGTAACGGTGTAAACTGTGTATGTAGCAGTGTCTCTGTGTGTAACGGTGTAGACTGTGTATGTAGCAGTGTCTCTGTGTGTAACGGTGTGTAACGGTGTAGACTGTATGTAGCAGTGTCTCTGTGTGTAACTGTGTAGACTGTGTATGTAGCAGTGTAACTGTGTAGACCGTATGTAGCAGTGTCTCTGTGTGTAACGGTGTAGACTGTGTATGTAGCAGTGTCTCTGTGTGTAACGGTGTAGACTGTGTATGTAGCAGTGTTTCTGTGTGTAACGGTGTAGACTGTGTATGTAGCAGTGTCTCTGTGTGTAACGGTGTAGACTGTGTATGTAGCAGTGTCTCTGTGTGTAACGGTGTAGACTGTGTATGTAGCAGTGTCTCTGTGTGTAACGGTGTAGACTGTGTATGTAGCAGTGTCTCTGTGTGTAACGGTGTAGACTGTATGTAGCAGTGTCTCTGTGTGTAACGGTGTGTAACGGTGTAGACTGTATGTAGCAGTGTCTCTGTGTGTAACGGTGTAGACTGTGTATGTAGCAGTGTCTCTGTGTGTAACGGTGTAGACTGTATGTTGCAGTGTCTCTGTGTGTAACGGTGTAGACTGTGTATGTAGCAGTGTGTGTGTGTGTAACGGTGTAGACTGTGTATGTAGCAGTGTCTCTGTGTGTAACTGTGTAACGGTGTAGACTGTGTATGTAGCTGAGTGTGTGTGTGTGTGTGTGTGTGTGTGTGTGTGTGTGTGTGTGTGTGTGTGTGTGTGTGTGTGTGTGTGTGTGTGTGTGTGTGTGTGTGTGTGTGTGTGTGTGTGTGTGTGTGTGTGTGTGTGTGTGTGTGTGTGTGTGTGTGTGTGTGTGCGTGCATGCGTGTAACTGTGTTCCTGTCCCTGCAGAGTGAGCTGAGCCCCCCCATGCTCATAGAGCACCCCCTGCGGTGCCTGGTGCTGTGTGCCCAGGTGCATGCTGGGATGTGGAGGAGGAACGGCTTCTCACTCATTAACCAGGTACTGGGAGTGTCCCTGCAATGCACATATAGCATTTATATATCACACATAATATATACATATACTATATAGGAGGTCATTGTGTGTGTGTGTGTGTGTTCCAGATCTACTACTACCACAATGTGAAGTGCAGAGTGGAGATGTTTGACAAGGACATCATCATGCTCCAGGTAGGAGCACGTTGCCTGGTTACATGGTTGCTATGGAGACGTGATGTGTTGCCTTGCAGGCCGGAGCGTCCATGATGGATCCTAACCCCCTGGTTACGTGGTTGCTATGGTGATGTGTTGATGGAGAATGCGTTGTGTTGCAGGTGGGGGCGTCCATGATGGATCCTAACCCCCTGGTTACGTGGTTGCTATGGTGATGTGTTGATGGAGAATGCGTTGTGTTGCAGGTGGGGGCGTCCATGTTGGATCCTAACCCCCTGGTTACGTGGTTGCTATGGTGATGTGTTGATGGAGAATGCGTTGTGTTGCAGGTGGGGGCGTCCATGAGGGATCCTAACCCCCTGGTTACGTGGTTGCTATGGTGATGTGTTGATGGAGAATGCGTTGTGTTGCAGGTGGGGGCGTCCATGATGGATCCTAACCCCCTGGTTACGTGGTTGCTATGGTGATGTGTTGATGGAGAATGCGTTGTGTTGCAGGTGGGGGCGTCCATGATGGATCCTAACCACTTCCTCATGGTGCTCCTCAGTCGCTTTGAGCTCTTCCACATCTTCAGCTCCGCAGACTGCAGGAGGAGATACAGAGATGCCAACAAGGTACACACACACACACACACACACACACACACACACACACACACACACACACACACACACACACACACACACACACACACACACACACACACACACACACACACACACACACACACACACACACACACACACACACACACACACACACACACACACACACGAGAAGTCTCTAAGTCCATGTGTCTGTGCTGATGATGTGTGTCCTCCAGGATGTGGTGCAGCAGAACAACACTCTGATAGAGGAGATGTTACATCTCATCATCATGATTGTTGGTGAGTCCCCCCAACACACACAACGTGTGTGTGTGTTATTATGCATATGGTTCAGTGTGTGTCTCGCAATGTGTTAGTATCTTATTCTGTGTGTGTTTGTCTCGCAATGTGTATTAATGGGTTTCTTAATGTGTTTCCTGGTGTGTGTGTGTAATGTGTTTTGTTGTGTGTTTTTGTGTGTATTAATGTGTTTCCTGGTGTGTGTGTCAGGAGAGAGGTATGTGCAGGGTGTGGGCCAGGTGGAGGCGTCTGATGACATCAGGAGGGAGATCATCCACCAGCTGTCCATCAGACCCATGGCCCACAGTGAGCTGGTGAAGGCCCTGCCAGAGAACGTAAGACCCGCAGGCTACCGCACGCTACCGCACGCTACCTCATGCTACCGCAGGCTACCTCACCTACCGCAGGCTACCGCAGGCTACCACACGCTACCGCAGGCTACCACACGCTACCGCAGGCTACCACACGCTACCGCAGGCTACCGCACGCTACCGCACGCTACCTCATGCTACCGCAGGCTACCGCAGGCTACCGCACGCTACCGCACGCTACCTCATGCTACCGCAGGCTACCTCACCTACCGCAGGCTACCACACGCTACCGCAGGCTACCACACGCTACCGCAGGCTACCACACGCTACCGCACGCTACCTCATGCTACCGCAGGCTACCTCACCTACCGCAGGCTACCACACGCTACCGCAGGCTACCACACGCTACCTCATGCTACCGCAGGCTACCTCACCTACCGCAGGCTACCGCACGCTACCTCATGCTACCGCAGGCTGCCTCACCTACCGCAGGCTACCACACGCTACCACACGCTACCACAGGCTACCGCACGCTACCGCAGGCTACCTCATGCTACCGCAGGCTACCTCACCTACCGCAGGCTACCACACGCTACCGCAGGCTACCACACGCTACCGCAGGCTACCGCAGGCTACCTCATGCTACCTTACCTACCGCACGCTACCATACGCTACCTCATGCTACCGCAGGCTACCTCACCTACCGCAGTGTAGGTGGCTAGTGAACATTCCGATTGGCTAGAGAACATTCCGATTGGCTAGTCAACATTCTGATTGGCTAGTCAACATTCTGATTGGCTAGAGAACATTCCGATTGGCTAGTCAACATTCTGATTGGCTAGTCAACATTCCGATTGGCTAGTCAACATTCTGATCAGCCAGTCAACATTCTGATCAGCCAGTCAACATTCTGATAGTCTAGAGAACATTCTGATTGGCTAGTCAACATTCTGATTGCCTAACTAACTATAGTTATAGTTAGTCACACAGAAAAGTAGATGACTATGACAACATTTCTACAAGTGTCCTGTTCCTAAAGCCAGACCTGTCCTGGTGTCTTCCTGCAGGAGAACAAGGAGACGGGGCTGGAGAGGGTGATCGGCAGCGTGGCCTTGTTCAAGTAGGTCTCTGCTTCTTCTACTGGCTCACCTTACAGCTCTGTTATTACTGCCCCCGGGACAGCGCCCCCGCTGGCCAAACTCTGAGTACTGCAAGGGTTTGGGATTGGCTCAAACTGGTGTTTTATAAATATTTGACTTTATATCTATTTACATAACACACAGGCTGAGGTGTGTGTGTATATCATGTATCAGAGGATGTGTAGGTATCAGAGGATGTCTGTATCATGAATCAGAGGATGTGTGTGTATCATGTATCAGAGGATGTGTGTTTATCATGTATCAGAGGATGTGTGTGGTGTATATCATGTATCAAGGGATGTGTATATCATTTATCAGAGGATGTGTGTGTATCAGAGGATGTGTGTGTATCAGGATGTGTGTGAATATTATGTATCAGGATGTGTGTATATCATGTATCAGAGGATGTGTGTCATGTATCAGAGGATGTGTGTGTAAATCATGTATCGAGGATGTGTGTATCATGTATCAGAGGATATGTGTAAATCATGTATCGAGGATTTGTGTATCATGTATCAGAGGATGTGTGTCATGTATCAGAGGATGTGTGTGTAAATCATGTATCGAGGATGTGTGTATCATGTATCAGAGGATATGTGTAAATCATGTATCGAGGATTTGTGTATCATGTATCAGAGGATGTGTGTATCATGTATCAGAGGATGTGTGTATCATGTATCAGAGGATGTGTGGTGTTGTAACAGGAAACCAGGTGTGACAGGCAGAGGTCTGTATGAGCTCAGACCAGAGTCCACCAAACACTTCAACCTGTACTTCCACCACTACTCCAGAGCTGACCAGTCCAAGGTAACACACACACACACACACACACACACACACACACACACACACACACACACACACACACACACACACACACACACACACACACACACACACACACACACACACACACACACACACACACACACACAGTTAAAGGATGTTCACTGCTCTAAACACGACGCCACCTTGGTCACTGATCAGTGTGTGTGTGTGTGTGTGTCTGCAGGCTGAGGAGGCTCAGAGGAAGCTGAGAAGACAGAATGGAGAAGACTCAGGTAGGCACCTCCCAGTCTGTCTGTGTGTGTGTGTGTGTGTGTGTGTCTCTCTCATGTCTCTAACGTGTGTGTGTGTGTGTGTGTGTCTCTCTTATGTCCCTAACGTGTGTGTGTGTGTGTGTCTCTCTCATGTCCCTAACGTGTGTGTGTGTGTGTGTGTGTCCCTCTTATGTCCCTAACGTGTGTGTGTGTGTCCCTCTCATGTCCCTAACGTGTGTGTGTGTGTGTGTGTGTGTGTGTCCCTCTCATGTCCCTAACGTGTGTGTGTGTGTGTGTGTGTGTGTGTGTGTGTCCCTCTTATGTCCCTAACGTGTGTGTGTGTGTGTGTGTGTGTGTGTGTCCCTCTCATGTCCCTAACGTGTGTGTGTGTGTGTGTCTCTCATGTCCCTAACGTGTGTGTGTGTGTGTGTGTCTCTCTCTCATGTCCCTAACGTGTGTGTGTGTGTGTGTGTGTCCCTCTTATGTCCCTAACGTGTGTGTGTGTGTGTGTGTGTGTCCCTCTCATGTCCCTAACGTGTGTGTGTGTGTGTGTGTGTGTGTGTGTGTGTGTGTGTCCCTCTCATGTCCCTAACGTGTGTGTGTGTGTGTGTGTGTGTCCCTCTTATGTCCCTAACGTGTGTGTGTGTGTGTGTGTGTCCCTCTCATGTCCCTAACGTGTGTGTGTGTGTCCCTCTCATGTCCCTAACGT
>JACYXH010000770.1:225000-232500 GCA_026745465.1 Lota lota
GTGTGTGTGTGTGTGTGTGTGTGTGTGTGTGTGTGTGTGTGTGTGTGTGTGTGTGTGTGTGTGTGTGTGTGTGTGTGTGTGTGTGTGTGTGTGTGTGTGTGTGTGTGTAGATGGTGTTCACCATTAAGACCATGAGGGAACAACACACCGCCTCTACCTCTGCCGTCAACGCTTGTGGATCCGTGGAAGAGGTCACACACACACACACACACACACACACACACACACACACACACACACACACACACACACACACACACACACACACACATATTAGTGTGTGTGTTGTATAGTGTCTTGTGTGTAATAAGTGTATTTTATAAGGTGTGTGTATTATATAGTGTGTCTGTGTGTAATATGTGAAATTTATTAGGTGTGTATTGTATAGTGTGTCTGTGTACTTTATAAGGTGTGTGTATTGTATAGTGTGTCTGTGTATAATAGGTGTATTTCATAAGGTGTGTGTGTGTCAGGTGGTGGGGGAGCGGGATAAGGCAGAGAGGAAGAGGAAGGCTGAGATGGCCCGTCTCCGCAGGGAGAAGGTGATGGCCCAGATGTGTGAGATGCAGAAACACTTCATCAATGAGAACAAGGAGCTCTTCCAGCAGAGCCACGAGGACGCAGACTCCCCAGGGTCCGCCCCCGAACACAGGTCCTCACAAACACACAGGTCCTCCCAAACACACTCCTTATACACACATAGGTCCTCCCAAACACACGGGTCCTCACAAACACACAGATCCTCACAAACACACTCCTTATACACACATAGGTCCTCCCAAACATACAGGTCCTCACAAACACACAGGTCCTTACAAACACACTCCTTATACACACATAGGTCCTCCCAAACACACAGGTCCTCACACACTCCTTATACACACATACAGTAGGTCCTCCCAAACACACAGGTCCTCCCAAACACACAGGTCCTCCCAAACACACAGGTCCTCACAAATACACAGGTCCTCACAAATACACAGGTCCTCACAAACACACTCCTTATACACACATAGGTCCTCCCAAACACACAGGTCCTCCCAAACACACAGGTCGTCACAAATACACAGGTCCTCACAAATACACAGGTCCTCACAAACACACTCCTTACACACACATAGGTCCTCACAAACACACAGGTCCTCACAAATACACAGGGTCTTCACTGTTACCGTGATAACACACCGTATGCACTCACAGGGTGTACTTGTGTCCTTACAAGCACCTGAAACACACAAACACGTTGTACACATCACACACCTCATAGTGTGTGTGTGTGTGTGTGTGTGTGTGTGTGTGTGTGTGTGTGTGTGTGTGTGTGTGTGTGTGTGTGTGTGTGTGTGTGTGTGTGTGTGTGTGTGTGTGTGTGTGTGTGTGTGTGTGTGTGTGTGTGTGTGTTCTCAGTGCTCTGCTCACCGAGGACCCTGAGGTCCTGGTGTGTGTGGGGCCCCGTCTCCCGGGCCCCGGGCCCCGGCGCCGCCAAGTGGTCACCTGCATCCTCTGCCAGGAGGAGGAGGAGGTGCGGGCCAACGGCCGGGCCATGGTGCTCGCGGCCTTCGTCCAGAGATCCACCGTCCTGTCCAAGAACCGAACCCGCGGCCCCCCAGACCCAGGTAGGCAGGGGCGGGGCTACAGACAGAGGGGGCGGGGCTATAGACAGGGGAAATGGGCGGGGCTATAGACAGGGAAAGGGGGTGGGGTTAGAGACAGGGAAAGGGGGTGGGGCTAGAGACAAGTAGAGGGGGCGGGGCTAGAGACAGGTAAAGGGGGTGGGGCTAGAGACTGGTAGAGGGGGCGGGGCTAGATTAAGGTAAAGGGGTGGGGCTAGAGACAGGTAGATGGCAGGCTAGAGACAGGTAGAGGGGGTGGGGCTAGAGACAGGTAAAGGGGTGGGGCTAGAGACAGGTAGAGGGGGTGGGGCTAGAGACAGGTAGAGGGGGTGGGGCTAGAGACAGGTAAAGGGGGTGGGGCTAGAGACAGGTAGAGGGGCAGGTACAACCTGTCTTTATATTCTGATGTTTAATCAAATGGTCTTTATTTTGCAGAGCACCATGATCCACTCTTCATGCACCCTGACCTAGCCTTCGCCACGCACACCGCTAGCTGTGGACACATCATGCACGCCACCTGCTGGCAGAGGTAAGCTACTGCAGCAGAGCTCATTAACTAACTACAGGCTAGCTAGAGAAGTTGGTGCCCTGTATATTTCTGTTTATTAATGCATGTTATTACTGTAGGTATTTCATGGTGGTCCAGGCTAAAGAACAGTGTACAATATTAGATATTAACAGTTCATGTTTTTAAATGCAATGGGTACTTGGAGGCGGTGCTCCTGTATATGAAGGGGTACTACTCCCCAGGTACTTGGAGGTGTAGTATTACTATGTATATGACTGTGTACTCGTGAGTACGACTCCCCAGGTACTTGGAGGTGTAGTATTAGTATATGACTGTGTACTCGTGAGTACTACTCCCCAGGTACTTGGAGGTGTAGTATTAGTATATGACTGTGTACTCGTGAGTACTACTCCCCAGGTACTTGGAGGTGTAGTATTACTATGTATATGACTGTGTACTCATGAGTACGACTCCCCAGGTACTTGGAGGTGTAGTATTACTATATGACTGTGTACTCATGAGTACGACTCCCCAGGTACTTGGAGGTGTAGTATTAGTATATGACTGTGTACTCCCCAGGTACTTGGAGGTGTAGTATTAGTATATGAAGGGGTACTCGTGAGTACGACTCCCCAGGTACTTGGAGGTGTAGTATTAGTATATGACTGTGTACTCATGAGTACGACTCCCCAGGTACTTGGAGGTGTAGTATTACTATGTATATGACTGTGTACTCATGAGTACGACTCCCCAGGTACTTGGAGGTGTAGTATTACTATGTATATGACTGTGTACTCGTGAGTACTACTCCCCAGGTACTTGGAGGTGTAGTATTAGTATATGACTGTGTACTCCCCAGGTACTTGGAGGTGTAGTATTAGTATATGACTGTGTACTCCCCAGGTACTTGGAGGTGTAGTATTAGTTAATGACTGTGTACTCGTGAGTACGACTCCCCAGGTACTTGGAGGTGTAGTATTAGTATATGACTGTGTACTCATGAGTACGACTCCCCAGGTACGTGGAGGTGTAGTATTAGTATATGACTGTGTACTCATGAGTACGACTCCCCAGGTACTTGGAGGTGTAGTATTAGTATATGACTGTGTACTCCCCAGGTACTTGGAGGTGTAGTATTAGTATATGACTGTGTACTCATGAGTACGACTCCCCAGGTACTTGGAGGTGTAGTATTAGTATATGACTGTGTACTCATGAGTACGACTCCCCAGGTACTTGGAGGTGTAGTATTAGTATATGACTGTGTACTCCCCAGGTACTTGGAGGTGTAGTATTAGTATATGACTGTGTACTCGTGAGTACTACTCCCCAGGTACTTGGAGGTGTAGTATTAGTATATGACTGTGTACTCATGAGTACGACTCCCCAGGTACTTGGAGGTGTAGTATTAGTATATGACTGTGTACTCCCCAGGTACTTGGAGGTGTAGTATTAGTATATGACTGTGTACTCATGAGTACGACTCCCCAGGTACTTGGAGGTGTAGTATTAGTATATGACTGTGTACTCGTGAGTACTACTCCCCAGGTACTTGGAGGTGTAGTATTAGTATATGACTGTGTACTCATGAGTACTACTCCCCAGGTACTTGGAGGTGTAGTATTACTATGTATATGACTGTGTACTCGTGAGTACGACTCCCCAGGTACTTGGAGGTGTAGTATTAGTATATGACTGTGTACTCCCCAGGTACTTGGAGGTGTAGTATTAGTATATGACTGTGTACTCGTGAGTACTACTCCCCAGGTACTTGGAGGTGTAGTATTAGTATATGACTGTGTACTCGTGAGTACTACTCCCCAGGTACTTTGAGGTGTAGTATTAGTATATGACTGTGTACTCATGAGTACTACTCCCCAGGTACTTGGAGGTGTAGTATTAGTATATGACTGTGTACTCATGAGTACGACTCCCCAGGTACTTGGAGGTGTAGTATTACTATGTATATGACTGTGTACTCATGAGTACGACTCCCCAGGTACTTGGAGGTGTAGTATTAGTATATGACTGTGTACTCGTGAGTACTACTCCCCAGGTACTTGGAGGTGTAGTATTAGTATATGACTGTGTACTCATGAGTACGACTCCCCAGGTACTTGGAGGTGTAGTATTAGTATATGACTGTGTACTCCCCAGGTACTTGGAGGTGTAGTATTAGTATATGACTGTGTACTCCCCAGGTACTTCGAGGCGGTGCAGGCGAAGGAGCAGAGACGGCAGCAGCGTCTCCGGGTCCATACGAGCTACGACGTGGAGAACGGAGAGTTCCTCTGTCCACTGTGTGAATGTCTGAGCAACACAGTGATCCCTCTGCTGCCGCACACACACAGGTACGCACGCACACACACAGGTACGGACGCACACACACACACAGGTACGCACGCACACACACAGGTACGCACGCACGCATGCACGCACACAGGTACGCACGCACGCACGCACACACACAGGTACGCACGCACACACAGGTACGCACGCACACACGCAGGTACGCACGCACACACAGGTACGCACGCACACACACGCACGCATGCACGCATACAGGTACGCACGCACACACACAGGTACGCACACACACACGCACGCACGCACGCACGCACACACACAGGTACGCACGCACGCACGCACACACACAGGTACGCACGCACGCACGCACACACACAGGTACGCACGCACGCACACACACACACAGGTACGCACGCACACACACAGGTACGCGCGCACGCATGCACGCACACAGGTACGCACGCACACACACAGGTACGCACGCACGCACACACACAGGTACGCACACAGGTACGCACGCACACAGGTACGCACGCACGCACGCACGCACGCACACACACAGGCACACACGCACGCACGCACACACACAGGTACGCACGCACACACACAGGTACGCACGCACACACACAGGTACGCACGCACACACACGCACGCACGCACACACACAGGTACGCACGCATGCACGCACGCACACACACACATAGGCACGCACACACACAGGTACGCACACACACACAGGTACGCACACACACACACACCTCTGCTGCCACGCACACACACAGGTACGCACACACACACACACTCACACACACACACACACACACACACACACACACACACACAGGTACGCACACACACACACACACACACACACAGGTATGCACACACACACACACACACAGGTATTCACACACACACACACACACACACACACACACACACACACACACACACACACACACACACACACACACACTGGATGTTTAACAACTAGTTAATATGGAACTGTTGTGTAAAGGCTGAATGGTTTGACTCTTTTTGTGTGTGTTTGTGAAGTGGGGGGGGGCAGGGTTGTATCCAGCCAAGTCTAGAGGTCTGGATCAAGTCAAGTTGTCAGCAAACAGCCAGTCCTGCTGGTCCCACCCCAGAGCAGACCCAGTCTGGTCCCACCCCAGACCTGAGCCAGTCTGGCCCCACCCCAGACCTGAGCCGGTCTGGTCCCACCCCAGACCTGAGCCGGTCTGGCCCGTCTGGTCCCACCCCAGAGCAGACCCAACACGCCCAGCTGAGCCAGGGTGAGCTGGTTGCCCCATGAATCAACTCTTCAAGGTGTGAATGTAAAGCCCATCTTCATCACTCTGAAGGACACAAGACTTACCTGTGTGTGTGTGTGTGTGTGTGTGTGTGTGTGTGTGTGTGTGTGTGTGTGTGTGTGTGTGTGTGTGTGTGTGTGTGTGTGTGTGTGTGTGTGTGTGTGTGTGTGTGTGTGTGTGTGTCAGAGGCAGGTGTGGGGGTCAATGCTCCAGAAGGTTCCTCGGTCGACTGTCCAATCAGGTGAGACATTGAGCAGAGCTGTTTCTGGTTAGCTAACAGGCCTTCCACTCATGAGTCCAACAGTCTCTGGATGATACCTGGGGCTACCAGGCCCCTAGAGTAACGTCTGTAGTTTAACCTACCAGGCCCCTAGAGTAACGTCTGGAGTTTAACCTACCAGGCCCCTAGAGTAACGTCTGTAGTTTAACCTACCAGGCCCCTAGTGTAACGTCTGTAGTTTAACCTACCAGGCCCCTAGAGTAACGTCTGTAGTTTAACCTACCAGGCCCCTAGAGTAACGTCTGTAGTTTAACCTACCAGGCCCCTAGTGTAACGTCTGTAGTTTAACCTACCAGGCCCCTAGAGTAACGTCTGTAGTTTAACCTACCAGGCCCCTACCAGGCCCCTAGAGTAACGTCTGGAGTTTAACCTACCAGGCCCCTAGTGTAACGTCTGTAGTTTAACCTACCAGGCCCCTACCAGGCCCCTAGAGTAACGTCTGTAGTTTAACCTACCAGGCCCCTAGAGTAACGTCTGTAGTTTAACCTACCAGGCCCCTAGAGTAACGTCTGGAGTTTAACCTACCAGGCCCCTAGAGTAACGTCTGTAGTTTAACCTACCAGGCCCCTAGAGTAACGTCTGTAGTTTAACCTACCAGGCCCCTAGAGTAACGTCTGGAGTTTAACCTACCAGGCCCCTAGAGTAACGTCTGTAGTTTAACCTACCAGGCCCCTAGAGTAACGTCTGTAGTTTAACCTACCAGGCCCCTAGTGTAACGTCTGTAGTTTAACCTACCAGGCCCCTAGAGTAACGTCTGTAGTTTAACCTACCAGGCCCCTAGAGTAACGTCTGGAGTTTAACCTACCAGGCCCCTAGAGTAACGTCTGTAGTTTAACCTACCAGGCCCCTAGAGTAACGTCTGGAGTTTAACCTACCAGGCCCCTAGAGTAACGTCTGGAGTTTAACCTACCAGGCCCCTAGAGTAACATCTGTAGTTTAACCTACCAGGCCCCTAGAGTAACGTCTGTAGTTTAACCTACCAGGCCCCTAGAGTAACGTCTGGAGTTTAACCTACCAGGCCCCTAGAGTAACGTCTGTAGTTTAACCTACCAGGCCCCTAGAGTAACGTCTGGAGTTTAACCTACCAGGCCCCTAGTGTAACGTCTGTAGTTTAACCTACCAGGCCCCTAGAGTAACGTCTGGAGTTTAACCTACCAGGCCCCTAGAGTAACGTCTGTAGTTTAACCTACCAGGCCCCTAGAGTAACGTCTGGAGTTTAACCTACCAGGCCCCTAGAGTAACGTCTGTAGTTTAACCTACCAGGCCCCTAGTGTAACGTCTGTAGTTTAACCTACCAGGCCCCTAGAGTAACGTCTGTAGTTTAACCTACCAGGCCCCTAGAGTAACGTCTGGAGTTTAACCTACCAGGCCCCTAGAGTAACGTCTGGAGTTTAACCTACCAGGCCCCTAGAGTAACGTCTGGAGTTTAACCTACCAGGCCCCTAGAGTAACGTCTGTAGTTTAACCTACCAGGCCCCTAGT
>JACYXH010000770.1:237500-252500 GCA_026745465.1 Lota lota
TGTGTGTGTGGGGGGGTGTGTGTGTGTGTGTGTGGGGGTGTGTGTGTGCGTGTGTGTGTGTGTGCAGCGGACTCCTCCATGGACCAGGAAGAGGTGTGTCGGTCAGAGGAGGAGGAAATGACCTTTCACCTCTACAACGACCTCCGAACCCTGCTGGACAGGTCAGATCACGGATCCCCCGCTGACCTCTTAACACACACGCTGGGGTCAAAGGTCTTCATGTGCATCCTATATATATGGGCGTTAAGGATGGATATCTATGCAGTGCATATCTTTGTGTATATTTAAAGTCTGTTTGTAGAGGACGGCTGTAGCAGACCCTGATGTATTTATAGATATTTTAATATTTCTGTCTTAATTTCTGTATATTAATCTATATGTATATATTTATATAGGTCTCTCTGTAGTCCTGTATATATTTATCTGTGTCTCTCTGCAGTCCTGTATATATCTTTATATGTTGTTACCAGAGGTGTATATTTATCTTTATGTAGTTGTGTTTATGTTGTGTTTGTATTTTTGCATCCAGTGCGTTACCGGAGGTGTATATTTATCTTTATATAGTTGTGTTTATGTTGTGTTTGTATTTTTGCGTCCAGTGCGTTACCGGAGGTGTATATTTATCTTTATATAGTTGTGTTTATGTTGTGTTTGTATTTGTGCGTCCAGTGTGTTACCGGAGGTGTATATTTATCTTTATGTAGTTGTGTTTATGTTGTGTTTGTATTTGTGTGTTACCGGAGGTGTATATTTATCTTTATATAGTTGTGTTTATGTTGTGTTTGTATTTGTGCGTCCAGTGTGTTACCGGAAGTGTCGTCAGGCTGGCAGCTGTGGAGGTGTGTCCAGTCAGGGCTCCTCCCCTTCCTCCGCTCGGCAGCCATCTTCTTCCACCACCTCAACGCCGTGGAAACGCCCCCTGACCTCCACGGTACCTCACTCACTCACTCACTCACCCACTCACTCACCCACTCTAATGCTGACACTGTGTATCCAACGTCTTGATAATGTTGTTACGTTGTGTTGTAATGTGATAACATTGTGATGTTGTGTTGTAGTGGCGGGTCCAGGCCAGTGGGAGGCGCTGTGCAGCTACCTCAGTCTGCCCAGCAACCTGCTGCAGCTCTACTACAGCCAGCGCACTGTGATGGAGGCTCTGCTGCAGGGGTACACACACACACACACACACACACACACACACACACACACACACACACACACACACACACACACACACACACACACACACACACACACACACACACACACACACACACACACACACACACACACACACACACACACACACACACACACACACTGGAGTAATGAGTGTTACCCCGTCCTTCCACTAGGTGGTGCTCTCACCCCACCATCAGACAGACTATCCAGGGAGCAGCTCCTCTCATCAGGTAAGACCCTAGCATAGTCACTCACTAGGGGTCAGACAGTAGAGACAGGTCATTAAGGAGCAGGTAGGGGTTAGACAGTACAGAGACATGTCATTAAGGAGCAGGTAGGGGTTAGACAGTACAGAGACAGGTCATTAAGGAGCAGGTAGGGGTTAGACAGTACAGAGACAGGTCATTAAGGAGCAGGTAGGGGTTAGACAGTACAGAGACAGGTCATTAAGGAGCAGGTAGGGGTTAGACAGTACAGAGACAGGTCATTAAGGAGCAGGTAGGGGTTAGACAGTACAGAGACAGGTCATTAAGGAGCAGGTAGGGGTTAGACAGTACAGAGACAGGTCATTAAGGAGCAGGTAGGGGTTAGACAGTACAGAGGCAGGTCATTAAGGAGCAGGTAGGGGTTAGACAGTAGAGACAGGTCATTAAGGAGCAGGTAGGGGTTAGACAGTACAGAGGCAGGTCATTAAGGAGCAGGTAGGGGTTAGACAGTAGAGACAGGTCATTAAGGAGCAGGTAGGGGTTAGACAGTACAGAGACAGGTCATTAAGGAGCAGGTAGGGGTTAGACAGTACAGAGACAGGTCATTAAGGAGCAGGTAGGGGTTAGACAGTACAGACAGGTCGTTAAGGAGCAGGTAGGGGTTAGACAGTACAGAGACAGGTCATTAAGGAGCAGGTAGGGGTTAGACAGTACAGAGACAGGTCATTAAGGAGCAGGTAGGGGTTAGACAGTACAGAGACAGGTCATTAAGGAGCAGGTAGGGGTTAGACAGTACAGAGACAGGTCATTAAGGAGCAGGTAGGGGTTAGACAGTACAGAGACAGGTCGTTAAGGAGCAGGTAGGGGTTAGACAGTACAGACAGGTCGTTAAGGAGCAGGTAGGGGTTAGACAGTACAGACAGGTCGTTAAGGAGCAGGTAGGGGTTAGACGGTGGGGGTTGACTAGTTGTTAACTGGTGTGTTTCCTGCTAGTTTCCCCAGAGAGTCCAACCGGCTGATCGAACTCCCAGACGACTACAGCGCTCTGATCAACCAGGCATCTAGCTTCACGTAGGACCACACACACACACACACACACACACACACACACACACACACACACACACACACACACACACACACACACACACACACACACACACACACACACACACACACACACACCACCTTCACTATCAACACATCACGTCTCCATAGCAACCATGTAACCAGGCAACGTGCTCCTGATGATGTCCTTGTCAAACATCTCCACTCTGCACTTCACATTGTGGTAGTAGTAGATCTGGAACACACACACACACACAACTGAACCATAATTGTGTGTGTAGGTGTCCCCGGTCGGGGGGGGATAAGTCCCGCGCCCCCACCCTGTGCCTGGTGTGTGGCGCCCTGCTGTGCTCCCAGAGCTACTGCTGCCAGACGGAGGTGGAGGGCCAGGACGTAGGGGCCTGCACCGCCCACACCTACAGCTGTGGAGCCGGCCTGGGGCTGTTCCTCAGGTGACCCCTGACCCCACACACTCTGCCCGTTGATTCCCATGATGCACTGCTTCCCCTTAGATCCTGACCTGTACACAGAGAGAGAGAGAGAGAGAGAGAGAGAGAGAGAGAGAGAGAGAGAGAGAGAGAGAGAGAGAGAGAGAGAGAGAGAGAGAGAGAGAGAGAGAGAGAGAGAGAGAGAGAGAGAGAGAGAGAGAGAGAGAGAGAGAGAGAGAGAGAGAGAGAGAGAGAGAGAGAGAGAGAGAGAGAGAGAGAGAGAGAGAGAGAGAGAGAGAGAGAGAGAGAGAGAGAGAGAGAGAGACTCTAACTTGGTGTGTGTTGTGTGTCAGGGTGAGGGAGAGCCAGGTGTTGTTCCTAGCAGGGAAGACTAAAGGATGTTTCTACCCTCCGCCCTACCTGGACGACTACGGAGAGACTGACCAGGGCCTCAGGTACACACACACACTACATACTACTCACACTACACTACACACTATAAACATGCTACACACATACTATGTAAACACTGAAAACCACAGCTATGTAATACAGTTTGTGTGTGTGTTTGCACGTGTCCCTGTGTGTGTACGTGTGTGTGTGCGCGTGTCCCTGTGTGTTTGTACGTGTGTGTGTGTGTCCCTGTGTGTGTGTCCCTGTGTGTGTGTGCGTGTCCCTGTGTGTGTGTGCATGTCCCTGTGTGTGTGTGTGTGTGTGTGCTGTGTGTGTGTGTGTGTAGGAGGGGGAACCCTCTGCGTCTGTGTCCAGAGCGGTACCGTAAGATCCAGAAGTTGTGGCACCAGCACAGTGTTACCGAGGAGATAGGCCACGCCCAGGAGGCCAACCAGAGCCTTGTGGGCATCGACTGGCAGCACCTCTAACGCCAAGCCACGCCCCCACGCCCCGGCTCCTCCCCCAGCCTGTGGCTCCACCCTCAGCTCATCAGCTGAGACCTCGCCAGCTTTAAGGAACAACCTGCTTTTATATCTGGAAATTATGGGATGTTTCACTGCTGATCATTCAATCACTCTCCTCCTCCTCTACCCCTCCCCTCCCCTCCTCCCCTCCCCTCCTGCTCCTCCTCCTGCTCCTGCTCCTCCTCCTGCTCCTCCTCCTTCTCCTCCTCCCCTCCCCTCCTGCTCCTCCTCCTGCTCCTCCTCCTGCTCCTCCTCCTGCTCCTCCTCCTCCCCTCCTCCCCTCCCCTCCTGCTCCTCCTCCTGCTCCTCCTCCTGCTCCTGCTCCTCCTCCTGCTCCTCCTCCTCCCCTCCCCTCCTCCCCTCCCCTCCTGCTCCTCCTCCTGCTCCTCCTCCTCCCCTCCCCTCCTCCCCTCCCCTCCTGCTCCTCCTCCTGCTCCTCCTCCTGCTCCTCCTCCTGCTCCTCCTCCAGATGGCTGCATGGTATTTTTGTGCAGCTTTATCTGCTGTTTACATTCAACACGATAGCACAACGTCCCTCTGGTGTGTGTGTGTGTGTGTGTGTGCGCGCGCGTTGATCAGATTGTGTGGTGTTTCTGACGGCCCCGGTAGAGAGACTTGTTCTTACCAGCAGGAGAGAGAGAGACTCTGTTCTCCAATACAAATAAGAGAACCGTATCAATTCAGTTTGAGACTGTAGAGCCCAAGTATCCTCTGTAGTCTCTCTCTCTCTTTCTCTCTCTTTCTCGCTCTCTCTCTCTAGGTCTTTCTCTCTGATTTGCTCGCCCATCACATCTGATGTGTTAATATGTGAATTATTGTATTATATTGTATAAGAATAAAATGATTTCAATCCTGCACAAACGAGTGCTGTTGTTAGTTCTGGGTCCTGGCTCCTGGCTCCTGGGTCCTGGGTCCTGGGTCCTGGGTCCTGGCTCCTCGTTCCTGGGTCCTGGCTCCTGGCTCCTGGGACCTGGCTAGGAGACTGTGTGCTTCTTATATGAATAATCTGTATTTTCCCTCTGTAATGAGGGCGTGGCCAGCAGGGCCAGCATGCTCCTGATTGGCTGTCGTGTCCTGTAGCATACTGTGACTGTTAAGCTGAACGGCCTCCATGTTGGAAACCTGATGAGCTAACGTTGCTCCGCTCAAATAGTTTGAAACTAAAGAATATTTGCAGTTTTTGTGTGAATTAAAATATACATAAAGTGAGTTTCAGACTAAAATATAAGTAAAAAATATGAATAATTTCCTGTGTCTCCTAGCCTCTTAGCTCTATCTCCTAGCCCTGTCCTCTAGCCTCTTAGCTCTGTCTCCTAGCCCTGTCCTCTAGCCTCTTAGCTCTGTCTCCTAGCCCTGTCCCCTAGCCTCCTAGCTCTGTGTCCTAGCCCTGTCCCCTAATCTTGTAGCTCTGTGTCCTAGCCCTGTGTCTCCTAGCCCTGTCCCCTAGCCTCTTAGCTCTGTGTCCTAGCCCTGTGTCTCCTAGCCATGTCCCCTAGCCTCTTAGCTCTGTGTCCTAGCCCTGTGTCTCCTAGCCCTGTCCCCTAGCCTCCTAGCTCTGTGTCCTAGCCCTGTGTCTCCTAGCCCTGTCCCCTAGCCTCTTAGCTCTGTGTCCTAGCCCTGTGTCTCCTAGCCCTGTCCCCTAGCCTCCTAGCTCTGTGTCCTAGGCCTGTGTCTCCTAGCCCTGTCCCCTAGCCTCCTAGCTCTGTGTCCTAGCCCTGTGTCTCCTAGCCCTGTCCCCTAGCCTCCTAGCTCTGTGTCCCAGCCCTGTGTCTCCTAGCCCTGTCCCCTAGCCTCTTAGCTCTGTGTCCTAGCCCTGTGTCTCCTAGCCCTGTCCCCTAGCCTCCTAGCTCTGTGTCCTAGGCCCTGTGTCTCCTAGCCCTGTCCCCTAGCCTCCTAGCTCTGTGTCCCAGGCCGTTGTCTCCTGTCCCTGCAGGCTAAGCAGCTTAGCGCTGAGCTGATAATGGACTTGTGGATCGTGTTCTTATAATACCTCCATGATGGAGTCCTGAGCTGTTCCAGGACAGGTGTCAGCCATTGGACCTCCCTCTACTGTCAGGTACACTCATCCTCCAGCTCCTCCCTCCTCCTCACCTCTTCTCCCCCATACCTGGACCCCGCCCCCATCACCAGCACCTGGTCTGGGGCCTCCCTGGTCTTTTTGTCTGAAGACCACCTCTGGGTTCACTGCTCTCCACACACCTTCTGCTTCACAGCAGAAGGTGTGTGTGGTGAAGGTGTGTGTGTGTGTGTGGTGAAGGTGTGTGTGTGTGTGTTTGTGTGTGTGTGTGTGCTGTGTTCACTACACAGCAGCATGTGTGTGTGTGTGTGGTGAAGGTGTGTGTGTGTGTGTGTTTGTGTGTGTGTGTGTGTGTGTGTGCTGTGTTCACTACACAGCAGCATGTGTGTGTGTGGTGAAGGTGTGTGTGTGTGTGCTGTGTTCACTACACAGCAGCATATGTGTGTTTTGAAAGTGTGTGTGGTGTATTCAGCTATCGAGGCCTTGGACCTCCAAAGTCACCTGTCCACCAGTTGCCCGTTGGCCTAAGCTCTAATCCAATCAGGTGAGAGCAGCGTTGACATGACAACTGGCCCTGGTCCTGACTCACCTGTCCTAAAAAGGACAGGTGTTGACCTGAGCTATTTACAAATATTCTGTGTAGTTGGAAGTCAAAAGTATTTCTTATGACCAGAAATGACAAATTTCACCCTGCCAAACGTGTAATAATAACAGTAGCATGTTGTGATGCAGACACACACACTCCAACTCTCACACACACAACACACACTCTTAGACACACACTCACACACACTCTTAGACACACACTCTTAGACACACACTCTTAGACACACACTCTCCAACACACACTCTTAGACACACACTCTTAGACACACACTCTCCAACACACACTCTTAGACACACACTCTCCAACACACACTCTCCAACACACACTCTCCAACACACACTCTCCAACACACACTCTCCAACACACACTCTTAGACACACACTCTCCAACACACACTCTTAGACACACACTCTCCAACACACACTCTTAGACACACACTCTCCAACGCACTGTCGCAGAAAGAAGGAGGCTGCAGGCGTTTTCATACGATGTCTTTATAGACAGGAGCAGCTACAGCGTCCTGCTGACCAACAACAAACAGCGTTACAACACCTGCTCAAATTAAATACTCTTCTCTTAGACACTCGTTAGGGACACTCGTTAAGGACTCTCGTTAGGGACTCTCGTTAGGGACTCTCGTTAGGGACTCGTTAGGGACTCTTGTTAAGGACTCTTGTTAAGGACTCTCGTTAGGGACTCTCGTTAGGGACTCTCAGTACAGACACTCGTTAAGGACTCTTGTTAAGGACTCTCGTTAAGGACTCTCATTAAGGATTCTCGTTAAGGACTCTTATTAAGGACTCTTGTTAAGGACATGACTACTTGGGGAACTGCTTGGATGCTGGGTCTCTGTTCAGGATGGGATGGTAAAAAACAAAATAAAAGAACATCAAACCTTCGTGGTGAACCCAGAAACACCCCCCCCCCCACACCCCTCCCCCGCAACACACACCTCCTTCTCCTCCTCCTTCACACGTGGATGAGGGAGGGGGGGATGGGGGTGGAGTGGGTGGGGGGGGGGGCGCTGTGCTGTAAGCTGCCATAGGAAGGTCAGTCCCCCCCTCACCCCCCTCCCGCCCCAACAGCAACAAGATGGTGACCTCATCAAGGCGGAGCCTCTGGTCATATTTACAGTTTCTATTGAAAGAGCTCCAGACATTTTGAAAAAGATGGTTTTTAAATATATTTACACATGTATCTTTTATGGACAGTATAAACAACACGTGGAGTCTTCAAGCTAGTGGATTTACCTGTTCGTCAACATTGTAATCTTCTCATTGGAAAATGTCAACATTTTCTCATTTTAATACAGTTTCAAAGGTTGTGTAATTAAATTAGCTTGCGTGTGTGTGTGTGTGTGTTGTGACAGTGTGTGCGTGTAATGTCCTATGAATGCGTGTGTGTAAGGTGTTTAATGGGACGAGCCCTCCTGGATCACTCCTGGTCCAGAGTTCTGGTTCTGGCCCAGGAGGGGACGGGGCAGACCTCAGTCCTCAAGCCGGTGTTGAGGAGCAGGAGCTGGGCCTCAGGGCGCCGGCTCCTCCCCCCCCTCCACCTGGTTGGTCTTCCCCAGGCTCTTCAACGTGGCCAGGAGGTCAGAGAAGGTCTCCTTCACACCCTTCTCCAGCAGCCAGCCCTCGCTCTCGCTCTCCGGGTTCTCCGGGTCTGCCAGGGTCTCCAGCGCAGTAGTCAGGTACTTCAGCCCCGCCATGTCCAGAGACTGAACACAAACACACCTGGTCACTCACCTGGTCACACTCTACCAACACCTGGTCACACACCTGGTCACACTACCAACACCTGGTCACACTCTACCAACACCTGGTCACACACCTGGTCACACTACCAACACCTGGTCACACTCTACCAACACCTGGTCACACACCTGGTCACACTACCAACACCTGGTCACACTCTACCAACACCTGGTCACACACCTGGTCACACTCTACCAACACCTGGTCACACACCTGGTCACACTACCAACACCTGGTCACACTCTACCAACACCTGGTCACTCACCTGGTCACACTCTACCAACACCTGGTCACTCACCTGGTCACACATCTGGTTACACTCTACTAACACCTAGTCACACTCTACTAACACCTGGTCACACACCTGGTCACACTACCAACACCTGGTCACACACCTGGTCACACTCTACTAACACCTGGTCACACACCTGGTCACACTCTACCAACACCTGGTCACACACCTGGTCACACTCTACCAACACCTGGTCACTCACCTGGTCACACATCTGGTTACACTCTACTAACACCTAGTCACACTCTACTAACACCTGGTCACACACCTGGTCACACTACCAACACCTGGTCACACTCTACCAACACCTGGTCACACACCTGGTCACACACCTGGTCACACTCTACCAACACCTGGTCACACACCTGGTCACACTACCAACACCTGGTCACTCACCTGGTCACACTACCAACACCTGGTCACTCACCTGGTCACACATCTGGTTACACTCTACTAACACCTAGTCACACTCTACTAACACCTGGTCACACACCTGGTCACACTCTACCAACACCTGGTCACACACCTGGTCACACTACCAACACCTGGTCACACTCTACCAACACCTGGTCACACACCTGGTCACACTACCAACACCTGGTCACACTCTACCAACACCTGGTCACTCACCTGGTCACACTACCAACACCTGGTCACACTCTACCAACACCTGGTCACACACCTGGTCACACTACCAACACCTGGTCACACACCTGGTCACACACCTGGTCACACTCTACTAACACCTGGTCACACACCTGGTCACACTCTACCAACACCTGGTCACACACCTGGTCACACTCTACCAACACCTGGTCACTCACCTGGTCACACATCTGGTTACACTCTACTAACACCTAGTCACACTCTACTAACACCTGGTCACACACCTGGTCACACTCTACTAACACCTGGTCACACATCTGGTCACACTCAATTGGTAGAGCAAGGCATTAACACTGCCAGGGTTAGTGGTTTGGTTCCCGATGGGGCTACCCATGTTCAGAACGTATGCACTAACAGTATTGATGGATACATATTTGTATTGGACAAGTTGGTGTCCAGTGAGGTTCTACCAATTTCAGCCAATCAGAGCGATGTTGTGCTTGTTTACTTAATAATACGTAGTAGTATACAGTCTAATCTGGTGTAGCTATGCATCCATCCGTGACTGACTCCGTTTTCAAGTGAATTAAAAAGATAAGACTTTCCATGACTGTTTCAGATCGTAGGAGAGGGTGGTTGAGTTTTAAAAGGAGTCTTTATCCGCTGTCAGCTCTATTCGGGTTAAACTCACGTTGACCCAGATGCTAACCTACTTCTCACTCTAATGCCCACCATGACAGCTGTAGGCTGCTTCCCAGAAAACAGCTTCCCCGAAGGCTGTGTCATTCTGAAGCTAACAGTAGCACCTAGTACACTGTAAACCAGTGCTACCTTGAAGATCTTGCATACACAACATGCCAAAACAACATGCACCCTTGAGACAGCCCAGACTACAACATCCCCAAGCCCTGACCACAGCTGGCCAGAGTTGGCTCAACTGGTTAGACTGGTACATACTCGGCAGCCAAGGCCTGTCTTTAAAGATGCACGACACACCAGCTTCCAGTGGTAGGTCTGCTCCCATTAAACAGTGGAAACCAAGTTTGTTGATTGTTTGCCTCAAGGTTTGTCCTGTGGTTTTATCTGCCATAGAAGCTAGGGTAACAGGTGATCTGATACAGGTGAGGCATACCTGTGTTTTGTCATGGTTTTATTCTAGTCTTTAAAGCTCCCTGTCATGCTTGCTAGTTCATACCGCCTACACACTGTGCCTTTATGCTAGCCAGCCTCTACCTCCTTGACTACAGCCCTATAATGCTAGCTAGCCTCTACCTCCTAGACTACAGCCCTATCATGCTAGCTAGTCTCTACCTCCTAGACAACAGGCCCTATCAGGCTAGCTAGCCTCTACCTCCTAGACTACAGCCCTATAATGCTAGCTAGCCTCTACCTCCTAGACTACATCCCTATGATGCTAGCTAGCTCCCCTTTCATGCTAGCTCCTTCGTACCTCCAGGAAGATGGTTAAGATGATCAAGGCGCCGATGCTGTTCATGATCCCACCGTAGTAGGCCACCAAGGCCTCCCGACAGCCTCGCGTCCAGATGTTGAGCTCCTCGATGCGGTGGTCGTAGTCGTAATGGGCGGAGTTGTTGGTCAGGTGGTGTTGGAGGCAGGGTCTCGGAGAGCCGGGGTTGCAGCAGCTGAACGGAACGCTGTCCATCAGGAACTTCCCCTCCACGTTGCTCATCACACGGCTGGGAGGAGGAAGTAGGCTGGCGGTTAGCACTGTTATCATTGGTAGCACTGCACCGAATGATCACACGGAAACTACAAACACGCTCATGAAACCATAGCTAGGAGAGAAGAGGGGAGAGATTAAGGCCGATGGGAAATGTAGTTTTAATTCTGGTCCCTGTTCTTTGTACTTGGGTAGTTGTCTCTAGCTAGGGTACACCGTAGAAAGAGCCATAATGGTCTGGAGATTATAAACGGCATTTATGATCAGGCATATCTAGAACATGCCACACGCCACATGGTACAAGGCTGGAAGGACCCCAACCCTGGGGATCAGGGAAGGTCTGTGATTGGCAGGAATGCCAGAGAGGCGGAGCCTAGCTGTCAGTGACAGCTATTGTTTATAATAGGATTATAGGAACATCCTCTTGTGGCCTTATCGTCAGAGAGCAAGAGATGGAGGTATCTCCTGAATTCATTACGCAGTTCAGCACGCCATCTCCATGTGTAAACATCTGAGATCCTCTTACTCAAAATACCAAAAGGAGCTTCCTGTGGCTCAGGTGATGTTGGATGTGAAACTGGGATGGATTAAAAGGTTTGACCTTTTAAAACAACATGACAGCACCTTTCCTTTCCTTGATGAATCCGTCCCCTTCCTCCCTATCTGAAGGCTCATATGATGAAGCTCATGTTTCTGGACTCAAAGCTCGTCCGACTCTGGATCTGCCGACCAAGCGAGTTGGGAGAACTTTGAAGTCTACACGGAAGCTAAGAACTGACCAGAGTTTGGTTTTACCTCTCTGGTCTCATCTCACGGAGCACAATTAGCTCATCGCGGATGTGCGCTTGTCTTTGATTAAACCCTGTCGTGACACGAAGCTAGTAAGCTGAAGCTAAGTGAGCGTTAGATCTTGCTGGATTATGGACTTATGAGAAGCTGCCTTCACCAGCTCTGACCTCCTCTGTTCCTACCCGCGTCCTCCTTAATACCTGCTTCATTTATCCCATCCTGACCCCCTTCCAAAGCACTCCCTTCACCTCTCAGGATAAACTCAGCTAGGAGCTCTTCTTAATAAACCTGCTCCTTTGGGCTGTCCTTGGAAGCCGAGGACATTCTGCTGAGTATGCTCTCAACGTCTGACCTCTGAACCCCACCAGAACAGAATCATTCACGGGGGGGCTTTCGCTCATCGATTTCACTCTTTAGCTTTCTCTTGTCCTTCTCCTTCTCTCAGGCTTTCAGTCGGCGGAGACCCGTCAGCACGGCCGTCTCTGGGGTCCGCCCTCCAGACGGCTCCTCTGGCGTCTGCAGGGTAGTTAGGGTGAGGCACGGTGTCAGTGGTACTCACTCTTTGACCTCGTCGTTGCTCATGTCCAGGTAGCGGTTGCTGATCCACTGCACCTCGAACCAGTCGCGGTAGTTGTTGTTCCCGCAGCAGCGGAACTCGATCTGCGTCGTGTCCAGGGTCCTCTTCATGAAGCAGCGGCCGGGGGTGTCGGTATCCTTGTAGAAGCGGATCCCGTTCCTCAGGCCCTCGGCCAGCGTGAGGTAGAGGGCGAACTGCATGAGGACGCAGAGCAGGGCGGTGACCAGCAGCAGCGCGTTGAAGCCGCCGCAGAGCAGCAGGTAGTTCTTCAGCATGGGCTTCCACTTGGGGAACTTGGCGGGGTCCAGGGAGTCGTGGCACACCTTCCCGCCGAAGGCGTTGAGCCCGCAGGCCGTCAGCCCCACCAGGATCAGCAGGTTGGGCACAAAGTGGCTCTCGTTGTTGTCCATCATCTCGCTCCTCTTGCGGAGCTCGACCTTGAAGAAGATGCCCAGGCTGAAGATGAGGATGCCCACCATGACAGAGAGCCAGTAGAGCAGCCACAGAGCCTGGGCCAGCTTCACCCGCTTGGGGAGGTCAAACTTCACCGGCATGAACGCCATTTCAATACTGTCGTGTTTCTTACCTGAGGTGTGCCTCAAACTATAACCCCCTACCCGAAAGCTGTCGTCTCCAGAGGAACTGGCTCCAAGATTTGACGGTTTTCAATTTCCAGCACTTTGATCCAAAGACGAGGTTGAACTCATCCGGTCCAGGAGAAAGACGACCTCTGCTGCCGGGCAAGGAGTCCTCGTTTCACGTCCATAATGTTCCTCCACACGTCAGGAAGGTCCATAGCGCCGGGGGCCCCGGGGGTCTGCCACCTAACTATCCGAATATTCTCATCAAATCCTCGTCAGCACAGCGGCGTGTGTGAAGGCGGTCCGGGGGAAGTGAATCAACAAGTCAGAACCCGGCCGTGCGTCACCCTAAGCCCCAGTAATCGGCCAGATCATCCCGCCGCTAAGCCCGCTTACCGGCTAATTGGTTTGGAGCCTAAGCAGCCACTTCCTCCTCCTGGAGCGACGCAGGAACTCTGGAGACACTTCTGTTCCCGCAGAAACCCGATGGCTTGGTGCCGGAGAAGCCAAAGCAGTTAGCGTTGCGGTGATCGTGCCAACCGACACCAACCGACACCAACCGACACCAACCGACACCAACCGACACCAACCGACACCAACCGACACAACCGACACCAACCACCAACTGCACATGTCAAACCCCAATCAAAGTCATCCAAGCAGTTCCACCACAATCACATCCCTCCAATGTCTGACAGCTGGTGCCGTCCAACCCAAACATGGCGTTCTAGCAAAGGGGTTCATGCCTCTAATTCAAATCCTCAACGTGTCAAATGAACATTGCATTACAGCAAAGCAGTAGTCGATTATTATACAGGAGGTAGGAGCAGCAGTAATCAGGGTCAGCCCAATCCCAGGTGAAGGTCAGTGTTGAAACCTCAAAGTGTATATTTGAACAAGAAATACTGTTCCTGTTCATGTCAACAACCATGTGGAATTGAACCAGACATTCTGCGCTATGACATATGAAACATATTGGAGAGTAAGGAGCAACTGGTGACGGAGAGCTGTACCCCAGACTCCATGTTCCTTCTGCCGGTGGTAAACAGTCAGATGAAATCCATGGTCTCAGAGAGCTGTGAAACGCTGCACAGCTCTCATGAAGCCATGAAGCCAGTGAGTGATATTATTACGGTTAAGCTGCCTTGCTCGTCGGCAGACTAAACTGTGGTCCCTCCGAGGTACAAGGGTTCAACGTTCATTCCATGATGATAATTCAGTGAACATGCTAATGCAATGAAGTCTGGGTTCCAAGGCCCAATAAGGCATTCACAATAGAAGCAATTAAAAACATACATATGAAACGATGTGTTCATGTGTGAACTTGCACCCTCGTGCAAGTTCACTACACATTATAAACATGTATGTGTGCGCCCGTGCATGTGTGTGCGTTTGTGTGTATTACTGTAGAGTTAATTATTCTGCAAACACTGACATGTTCTGCCAAGCCTTGTTATCGACCATTGCCTCTTAGTTTATCAAACACTAAAGTGGTTTCCCAGCTCAACACATCTGTACATCTAAAGTTCAAGAGCATTCTGCAGTTCTACTTCTGCAGTTCTACGTTCTACTTCTTGTGAAGAAAAAAGAACTGCAAGGTTGCTCCTCGCCCCACTCAGTCGACCAATCAGAGAGCTTGTCTCCTGTTGCCGGGCAGTAAAACATATTTAATTCACACTACATCTGAATTAAACAAAACACAGGTGATGATGATAATTGTTTAGTAGTCATAACTAAATAATCAGTAAAACTATGGTCAACTAAAGACACTGAGCAACTACCAACTCAAACCATATCGGCTTAAATTACGTAATCTGTAGCTAACCAGCTAACAACAAGCTAAGAGTCTAAAGTCAGTTGAAGTGAAGTTGTTCACACTTCGTTTCGCTGCTGTAGTCTAAGGTATCATCATGTATTTATATTCATGATGTATTTATGAGGACAGTAGCTTTGTAGTCCTACATCCAACTACATCCTACATCTGAAGACACGCACCAACCATGCAGAAACACTGAGGAATGTGCTTTTACACGTTATACGTTTTGATTACAATCTAATTACACATTTAAAGCATTACAATTAGGTTGATTACATTTTTTATTTGGAAATTAAACAATTTTAATTTGTTATTAGTTAGC
The DNA here is from genome assembly GCA_026745465.1 of Lota lota. Classification (NCBI taxonomy): domain Eukaryota; kingdom Metazoa; phylum Chordata; class Actinopteri; order Gadiformes; family Lotidae; genus Lota; species Lota lota. The sequence goes on from JACYXH010000770.1 coordinate 252,347, forward strand.
ACGGTTAGTTACCATTGGGGATAACACGCCCCCCTCCTTCCTAGAACAAAAGAATAGGAGAGAGACAGAGAGAGAGAGAGAGAGAGAGAGAGAGAGAGAGAGAGAGAGAGAGAGAGAGAGAGAGAGAGAGAGAGAGAGAGAGAGAGACAGAGAG
>JACYXH010000770.1:262500-267500 GCA_026745465.1 Lota lota
GTCCATTATCATACAACAGTATATAACCAGTACATTATTAACCAGTACATTATATAACCAGTACATTATTAACCAGTACATTATCATATTACATTATTAACCAGTCCATTATCATACAACATTATATAACCAGTACATTATTAACCAGTACATTATCATACAACATTATTAACCAGTCCATTATCATACAACATTATATAACCAGTACATTATTAACCAGTACATTATATAACCAGTACATTATTAACCAGTACATTAAATAACCAGTCCATTATCATACAACATTATATAACCAGTACATTATTAACCAGTACATTATCATACAACATTATTAACCAGTACATTATCATACAACATTATATAACCAGTACATTATTAACCAGTACATTATATAACCAGTACATTATTAACCAGTACATTAAATAACCAGTCCATTATCATACAACATTATATAACCAGTACATTATTAACCAGTACATTATCATACAACATTATTAACCAGTACATTATCATACAACATTATATAACCAGTACATTATTAACCAGTACATTATATAACCAGTACATTATTAACCAGTACATTATCATACAACATTATTAACCAGTACATTATCATACAACATTATTAACCAGTACATTATTAACCAGTACATTATCATACAACATTATATAACCAGTACATTATTAACCAGTACATTATATAACCAGTACATTATTAACCAGTACATTATCATACAACATTATTAACCAGTACATTATCATATAACATTATTAACCAGTACATTATCATACAACATTATATAACCAGTACATTATTAACCAGTACATTAAATAACCAGTCCATTATCATACAACATTATATAACCAGTACATTATTAACCAGTACATTATCATACAACATTATTAACCAGTACATTATCATACAACATTATATAACCAGTACATTATTAACCAGTACATTATCATACAACATTATTAACCAGTACATTATCATTTAACATTATTAACCAGTACATTATATAACCAGTACATTATAAACTGCTCAAAAAAATAAAGGGAACACTAAAATAACACATCCTAGATCTGAATGAATGAAATAATCTTATTAAAAACTTTTTTCTTTACATAGTTGAATGTGCTGACAACAAAATCACACAAAAATTATCAATGGAAATGAAATTTATCAACCCATGGAGGTCTGGATTTGGAGTCACACTCAAAATTAAAGTGGAAAACCACACTACAGGCTGATCCAACTTTGATGTAATGTCCTTAAAACAAGTCAAAATGAGGCTCAGTAGTGTGTGTGGCCTCCACGTGCCTGTATGACCTCCCTACAACGCCTGGGCATGCTCTTGATGAGGTGGCGGATGGTCTCCTGAGGGATCTCCTCCCAGACCTGGACTAAAGCATCCGCCAACTGCTGGACAGTCTGTGGTGCAACGTGGCGTTGGTGGATGGAGCGAGACATGATGTCCCAGATGTGCTCAATTGGATTCAGGTCTGGGGAACGGGCGGTCCATAGCATCAATGCCTTCCTCTTGCAGGAACTGCTGACACACTCCAGCCACATGAGGTCTAGCATTGTCTTGCATTAGGAGGAACCCAGGGCCAACCGCACCAGCATATGGTCTCACAAGGGGTCTGAGGATCTCATCTCGGTACCTAATGGCAGTCAGGCTACCTCTGGCGAGCACATGGAGGGCTGTGCGGCCCCCCAAAGAAATGCCACCCCACACCATGACTGACCCACCGCCAAACCGGTCATGCTGGAGGATGTTGCAGGCAGCAGAACGTTCTCCACGGCGTCTCCAGACTCTGTCACGTCTGTCACATGTGCTCAGTGTGAACCTGCTTTCATCTGTGAAGAGCACAGGGCGCCAGTGGCGAATTTGCCAATCTTGGTGTTCTCTGGCAAATGCCAAACGTCCTGCACGGTGTTGGGCTGTAAGCACAACCCCCACCTGTGGACGTCGGGCCCTCATACCACCCTCATGGAGTCTGTTTCTGACCGTTTGAGCAGACACATGCACATTTGTGGCCTGCTGGAGGTCATTTTGCAGGGCTCTGGCAGTGCTCCTCCTGCTCCTCCTTGCACAAAGGCGGAGGTAGCGGTCCTGCTGCTGGGTTGTTGCCCTCCTACGGCCTCCTCCACGTCTCCTGATGTACTGGCCTGTCTCCTGGTAGCACCTCCATGCTCTGGACACTACGCTGACAGACACAGCAAACCTTCTTGCCACAGCTCGCATTGATGTGCCATCCTGGATGAGCTGCACTACCTGAGCCACTTGTGTGGGTTGTAGACTCCGTCTCATGCTACCACTAGAGTGAAAGCACCGCCAGCATTCAAAAGTGACCAAAACATCAGCCAGGAAGCATAGGAACTGAGAAGTGGTCTGTGGTCACCACCTGCAGAGCCACTCCTTTATTGGGGGTGTCTTGCTAATTGCCTATAATTTCCACCTGTTGTCTATTCCATTTGCACAACAGCATGTGGAAGTTATTGTCAATCAGTGTTGCTTCCTAAGTGGACAGTTTGATTTCACAGAAGTGTGATTGACTTGGAGTTACATTGTGTTGTTTAAGTGTTCCCTTTATTTTTTTGAGCAGTGTGTAACCAGTACATTATTAACCATTACATTATAATGTAACCAGTACATTATCATATAACATTATTAACCAGTACATTATATAACCAGTACATTATCATGTAACCAGTACATTATCATGTAACTATTCAACAGGTCTGCAGCCCAGGGTGGCTAGTTCCTCTACAGGTGCACTCTGGGTAATGTGGTCTGAAGCGCTCTCTTTAAGGCTGTCCTCGGGGTGGAAAGTCTACCGCAAAACTACAGTTATCATCACAGCTGCACGCCGACGTAAGCTGTCAGTCACCGTGCGTCAGAGACCGAGAGAGAGAGAAAGAGAGAGAGAGAGAGAGAGTGTGTGTGTGTGTGTGTGTGTGTGTGTGTGTGTGTGTGTGTGTGTGTGTGTGTGAGTGTGAGTGTGAGTGTGTGTGTGTGTGTGTGTGTGTGTGAGTGTGAGTGTGTTTGTGTGTGGGGGGGGGGGGGGGGGGGGGGGAAGAGAGAGAGAGCGAGAGAGGGAGTGAGTGTGAGAGAGAGAGTGAGACAGGGAGGTGGGTGGGTGAGTGGGGGGGGGGGGTCCCTGGCTGACTCGTGCTGCGCGAGCCTCTCCGTCCACGGAACACAACCACGAGCAGCCGTTAACGAGGGGCATCGAACCCGAGCTCAACGATGAGAACGGGAGCGCACGAGATTTAGTTTGCGTCGTCGGACACGCCAGGTTCGGTGCGCGCGGAGCGGGTAAGTTCTTCCATGTTTCTGCTCGAGGAGGTGATGAAGAGGAGGAGAAGGGTCGTGATCGTCGCGGGCTTGTGTCTCTCTTTTTTCCTCGGGACGTGGATGAATCTCCTCCCCGAGCCCGGGCTCGAGCCTCGGCCCGCCGGCGGCAGTACCGATCAGTTCTACCGTGAGAAACACACGCGCCGTGCCGGTGAAACGGGAGACTCGCGTCTTCACGTCGGCGAGTCTTTAGAACCGGCCAGCGACTCCGGGACCCGCCTAGACTCCGCGGGGAGCCTCCACGAGCTGGAACTCCAGATCCGCGAGCGCTATGACGAGGTTTTACGTTACCGACACCAACTCCAGGCTCGGTGGCCGGGTCACGCGGACCCGGGCCGGCCGATGGAGAGGAGGAGACTGATGGATTTAGAACCGGGAGACGGCGGGGCCCCGGCTCGGGCCACGGGCGGGACCGTTAACGGGCAAGTGCACGGGGACCCGGCGGCGCTGCCCAGGAGACCGACCGGGACCAGCGGGGGTCCGGTGCTGGGCTGCGGCAGCATGGCCGACGTGACGGACGTGGAGTACCTGGGCTCCGGCTACACCAAGGCGGTGTACCGGGCGGCCCTGAACCGCAGCCTCTCCGTAGCCCTCAAGTCGGTGGACCTGGCCGGACATGACATGGAGAACTGCGCGAGGCGGTACGGGGACACCGCAGCCTGCTACCGACTCTCCTCCTTCAAGATCATCAAGGAGATGGTCCTGATGGAGACCCTGCAGCACCCTAATGTTCTCAAGGTAGGACCACCCATCATCACAACATCTACTACACTAATGTCCTCATGTACCAGATACAACATCTAAATATAATACACTAATGTCCTCATGTACCAGATATAACATCTAATACACTAATGTCCTCATATACGATAAATAACATCTAATACACTAATGTCCTCATATACGATAAATAACATCTACTACACTAATGTCCTCATGTACCAGATACAACATCTAAATATAATACACTAATGTCCTCATGTACCAGATACAACATCTAAATATAATACACTAATGTCCTCATGTACCAGATACAACATCTAAATATAATACACTAATGTCCTCATGTACCAGATACAACATCTAAATATAATACACTAATGTCCTCATGTACCAGATATAACATCTAATACACTAATGTCCTCATATACGATAAATAACATCTAATACACTAATGTCCTCATATACGATATATAACATCTAAATATAATACAATACTACGCCTGTTCCCGGAGTAATATACAGACATAATACACCAGAATAAATAACGCAAATAGATAATTTCACAAAAATGTAACAATGTTTTCCGGGATAAAGACATTGGGAAGTAAAGTGAATGATTAGTATATATGTACAGAGGAGGCTATTCATTTTTTTATACAAAAATAGAAAGTAATCTTTAAATGGTAAAAGGATAAGGGAGCAATAATCTGTTCTGGATTAAATAAAGCAGAGGTTCTCATAGTACTTTAATCATAGATTAAATCTGCACATTGTGACCATTTTACTAATGTAGAAATAACAGTATGAAGAAAAATGATTACTACTTTGGTCTATGAGTCTTTACCTTTCTCTATAGCCAGGCTATGAGTCTGTTTCTTTCTCTAAAGCTTTGAGTCTTTCTCTATAGCTATGAGT
>JACYXH010000770.1:272500-295000 GCA_026745465.1 Lota lota
TGAGAGCCACGCCCACTGCCACGCCTTCGTCTTCACCAACCAGACTACATGGACAGGTACTGGCCCTACACTGCTAACCTTGCGCTATGCTTACCTGGCGCTATGCTAACCTGGCGCTATGCTAACTAGGCACTATGCTAACCTGGCGCTATGCTAACCTGGCACTATGCTTAACTGGCGCTATGCTTACCTGGCGCTATGCTAACCTGGCGCTATGCTAACTTGGCGCTATGCTAACCTGGTGCTATGCTAACTTGGTGCTATGTTAACCTGGCGCTATGCTAACTTGGCGCTATGCTAACTTGGCGCTATGCTAACTTGGCGCTATGCTAGCCTGGTGACGCTCATTAGCTCTCGTTAGTGCTAAGCATGTGGAAGATTATGTGGAAGATCTACAAATTATCAATCTCTCATTCTCTCTCTCTATGTCTCTCTCTCTCTCTCTCTCTCTCTCTCTCTCTCTCTCTCTGTCTCTCTCTCTCTGTCTCTCTATGTGTCTCTCATTCTCTCTCTCTCTCTCTCTCTCTGTCTCTCTATGTGTGTCTCTCTCTCTCTCTCTCTCTGTCTCTCTATGTGTGTCTCTCTCTCTCTCTCTCTCTCTCTCTCTCTCTCTCTCTCTCTCTCTCTCTCTCTCTCTCTCTCTCTCTCTGTGTCTCTCTATGTGTGTCTCTCTCTCTCTCTCTCTCTCTCTCTCTCTCTCTCTCTCTCTCTCTCTCTCTCTCTCTCTCTCTCTCTCTCTCTCTCTCTCTCTCTCTCTCTCTCTCTCTCTCTCTCTCTCTCTCTCTCTCTCTGTCTCTCTATGTGTCTATCTCATTCTCTCTCCAGGTCACCATCTGGTGTATTTTAAGTCTGGCTGGTCTGGTTTGAGCCGAGCCTTTGGACAGCTCACCTACATCCGATTGGCCAGCTGATCCAAACAAACATTCTGAGTGGATCAATTCATGGTCTGTGGGCGGGCTCCCGGCAAACAGTGAGGCACCTGATTGGTGTAAGGGAGTGAAAGAGGAGGTTATTGGATGGTTTGAACGCAGGGTTCTCAAAGCACTTTCTGCTCCGGTGTGACAGGGTCGTTCTGCTGCTCATTAGGAGCTCAGAACTCAGGGTCAAAGGTCAACCACCACGGCTCGACAATCTAGCGACGCAAAACGACAAATATTAGTGATGATTGTAATGAATATGATAATAAGACAAAACCATTTGTATTGTAATGTCTGTAATGTATTGTGAAAGGATGTGATGTGATGTCGTGTCATGTGATGTCATGTGATGTGATGTCATGTGATGTGATGTCATGTGATGTGATGTCATGTGATGGCAACGGAACGTTTTCTTCCTCTATTTATTGTCAAGTAGAACGCAGCAGTGGGGGGTTGTGTGTGTGATTCTTATTTCCGAAGGAAATACCCAGTACCGGTGAGCAAGGCATCAGAATGTGCTTTCAGTGAAAGTGGCCCAGGTCTCAGGTGTCCTGCAAGAGTATTATGGGATATCCTGGTTCTACACACGGGGGTTGAATAATAAAATACTACCTTGATACTCTGTGTGTAGTATCTTTATGTATCTTTATACTTTATGTGTTTATGTACTTGGCTTATTGTTTGTTTTTTATTGATTATTGAGGGATGATAGTTATTCAACCACAATATCTTGACTAGTACACACACACACACACACACACACACACACACACACACTCAGACAGACACATACACACACAGTCCGACACACACTCTCGGACAGACACACACACACTCCCTGCTCATTAAGTTGAGTTTTGCTCCGCTGATCTTAAATAGCAGGAGAGAGAGGTGATATCTGACCCTACACCTCCCCCACATCTAACCCCTCAAATAACCCCCCCACATACACACACTCACACCTACACTCTCACACACACACACACACGCACACACACACACATGCGCACACACACACACACACACACACGCACACACACACACACACACACACACAAACAGCAGTAGGCTAGTCTATAAGTGGGCAGTAGGTCTAGCTTGCAGCCTCACCTAGACTACCTCGTTTCCTAACTGCTAACACCGGGGCTACGCTAATCTGGGGCTAAAATAATCAGAAACGATGCTTACTCTGGTGCTATGCTAACCGTGAGGGTAAAATAACCCTGAGGCTAAGCTAGCCCAGAGGCCAAACTAACCCCGGGGCTAGGTAAACGAGGGGTTAGGCTAACCTGGGGCTAGGCTAACGTGGCGCTAGGTAAACGAGGGGTTAGGCTAACCTGGGGCTAGGCTAACATGGCGCTAGGTAAACGAGGGGTTAGGCTAACCTGGGGCTAGGCTAACGTGGCGCTAGGTAAACGAGGGGTTAGGCTAACCTGGGGCTAGGCTAACGTGGCGCTAGGTAAACGAGGGGTTAGGCTAACCTGGGGCTAGGCTAACGTGGCGCTAGGTAAACGAGGGGTTAGGCTAACCTGGGGCTAGGCTAGCGTGGGGCTAGGCTAACGTGGGGCTAAGCTAACCCTGGGACTAGGCTAACCCAGAGGCTAAGCTAGCTGTGTTTTACTGTGAGTCTGTGTGGGGGGCTGCTCGGTGGGGGTTGTGTGTGTTTGGAGGGAAAGGTCGGAAGTCAGGTTATGTCTGGCGGGACCAGGTCCCTGTTGGGTTCTGTTTATTTTCTCGGAGAACTACGGAACAGTCCGGCTCTGTTACCGTGGAGACAGCTTAAAGAAAGGCAGGCTCGGTAACAAACGATGTGTGCGTGACTTCTGACAGTATGTTGGGTTTGATGTCTTTAGTTTGGGTGTATTTGTGTATTTGTGTGTGCGTGTTGCCAATCTTGGATGAGTGTTTGTTTTGCATTGCATGTGTGTTTGTGTGTGTGCATATTGAAGTCTGTATATCAACACGTGTTCATGATGTCTGGGTGGGATTGAGAAAGTCAGCTGACAGCCCTTTGTCTCCCTCTAGTGGTGAACACCTGACGGTACGCAGACGGCCACGACCCCAGACCGATCGATGGAGCTGAGCTGGAGAGTCTCCTGCTTCAGTGCTCTTCAGAGATGACCTCACCTGGTCCAGGAAGTAAAAGGCTGCCCCAAAGCGCCTATACTTCCTGAGAAGCCTCAAGAAGTATTGCATGTCTGCCAAAAACCCTCGCCCATCTATACAGGCGCTCCGTCCAGAGCAACTTTCCTGGGGAAGACAGGGGGGTGCGTCATCAGCTGCCATCTCCTCCGGGCAAGGCATCTCCCCCACCATGCTTGAGGAAGCCTCCATCCACCAGGCGACGGCCGGTTAGCGGTGGTCTGGTAGCATCGAGCTAGCAGACCCACACACTGTCTATCCCCCGGCCTTCTCAAACAGCCATCATTTCGATCGTACTGATGACATGAACGCTCCTGTACATGCGCTGGTCACTTACCATACATTACCTCTTTCTAATGTTCATGTGTTCATGCCAACGCAGCACCAGCACACACATGCTGCATCACCCGTTCATACTCTCTGGTTTTATTTTAATATGCATAGTCTGCTGGTTTTGACCTTATTTGATATCTCCTTCTGCGTGTTGGCTCTGAGTGTGGATCAGAAAGATGCTTATGAGGTGTAGCCCTTAACTTTAACACAGCCTACCAAAATAATCTGGAGTCCAGTTCAACTAACAGAACCATAAACCACGAGTCCCGAGAACAGTCTGTTCCTCATGTAGGTCTACTGCAGTGTACAGTGGTCTGTTCCTCATGTAGGTCTACTGCAGTGTACAGTGGTCTGTTCCTCGTGTAGGTCTACTGCAGTGTACAGTGGTCTGTTCCTCATGTAGGTCTACTGCAGTGTACAGTGGTCTGTTCCTCATGTAGGCCTACTGCAGTATATCGACAGTAGTCTGCACCAGTACTATTTTGGGTATTATTGGTTGGTACTATTGTGTTATTCCAGATTATTTTCCGCCTAACTGGACGCACGGTGGCGCTGCCTCCCCAGCGGCCTCCCAGAGGAAGTTTCCCCGGCCTCGGCGCTCTGCAGGCGGCAGGACTCGGCAGCCGCTCCGCTGGCGGGGGAAGCGCTCTCTGCCAAAGCAGGCGGAGTCGGAAACGCGAAAGCCAAAGTGTCGCCCTCCCCCAGACCGAAGGAAGGCATTGGTGTGCGAGTGTGTGATAGTGGAGTCAAGCGAAAATAACGTGATCAACAGGCCCCCGGGAGCCACCACCGTGTCTCGGACGGAGATTTCACCGCGACTGGCTGGTAAATACCGAGAGGTCGGGTCTCTGCGTGGAGCTTAGTTATCGTCCACCGTCTCTGCGTGGAAAAGCCCTCGCCGAGGCCGACGGTCTGCCGAACCTCCGCAGATCCCAGAGCTGAGGAGATCCGCCAGAGAGCCGTCGTAGCAGGGGGGAATCTCTCACTAATGGACGGGCTCACCGGGAGTCTGGGTGAGTATGGGTGTTGAAGCGTGTTGGTACCGGAGCGGTACCGCAGCGGGGTTGCGGGTTGTGTTGGCGGCAGATGGCGGTGGAATGCGTGCTATCTGCTGCGCTGCTACATACACGTGTCACTGCTGTATACATGCACGGGGAACCCCGCTTCTGGAGATATCGCTGCTTTATTGATCAGCCCGCGCTGTAAGGACCGCAGCACTGACGTTACTGCGTCGTCTCTGCGTCAGTAGCCTGGTCCGGTGAGACACCTACAGACCCCCATGGCTAGACCCCAGCCTCGCGCCTGCCGTCTCGGGCTGCTAACAATGCAAAGAATAATGACGTTTTTCAAGTGCTCATGACGTCAGGTGGGTCTGTGATCCGGTTCTGGCAGACAAAGACACAGGAAGGTGTGTGTGTGTGTGTGTGTGTGTGTGTGTGTGTGTGTGTGTGTGTGTGTGTGTGTGTGTGTGTGTGTGTGTGTGTGTGTGTGTGTGTGTGTGTGTGTGTGTGTGTGTGTGTGTGTGTGTGTGTGTGTGTGTGTGTGTGTGTGTGTGTGTGTGTGTGTGTGTGTGTGTGTGTGTGACATTATAACACGTTGTAAGTTGATGCGCGTGGAGATTCCTCCGTCATTTGACACAATAACGCCTCTATCTAGCGGCTTGGTGTGTGTGCACCAGTCTGATAGATTCACTGGTCTGATAGACATGAAGAATCTATCGAGTCACACCGTCATGCTCTGTAAAGCATCTGGTCAAAAGGAAATGATATGAAAATATAGAATGCAAATCATGTCAAAAGAAACTGAAGGTGTGTGCGTGCGTGATTGTGTGTGATCGTGTGTGTGTGCTAATCCCCATCAAGCATAATCAATTGGAACCCTCCCATAACCCTAATCCGTAATTATAATCCAATAATAATCTCTAATTCTAATCTCTCTCTCTCTCTCTCTCTCTCTCTCTCTCTCTCTCTCTCTCTCTCTCTCTCTCTCTCTCTCCAGTTGAATAGTCCTGTGTCTCTTCCTATCCACTGTTCCTTGACCTGGATAGGGAAGGAGGATTGATAAGGGATTAGGAAAGGAGGATTGATAAGGGTTTAGGAAAGGAGGATTGATAAGGGTTTAGGAAAGGAGGATTGATAAGGGTTTAGGAAAGGAGGATTGATAAGGGTGTAGGAAAGGAGGATTGATAACGGTTTAGGAAAGGAGGTTTGATAAGGGGTTAGGAAAGGAGGATTGATAAGGGTTTAGGAGAATCGACTGCACGATGCTGCGTTGCTATGCGACAAAGATGTTGTCATGGTGAGCATTTGTTTTCGTGAACGACCGGCTGCTGCAAGGAATTGTGGGACGGCACTATTTCCTTTCGTAAAGGATGGTCCAGTGTACCCTGTGCTAAAGGAGATAAGAAAGGAAGCATGGAAGCTCTTATTATGTGTCTATGTCCTATGTCTTATTATCCACTTAGAAACATCTGGGTCATTTCACTCAGTTAGGAACCTTCTGAAGCAAGAAAGACTATCGTACCATGGTCTCTCTCTGTCTCGGTCTCTGTCTCTGTCTGTCTCTGTCTCTCTCTCTCTCTGTCTCTGTCTGTCTCTGTCTCTCTCTCTCTGTCTCTGTCTGTCTCTGTCTCTCTCTGTCTGTCTCTGTCTCTCTCTGTCTCTGTCTGTCTCTGTCTCTCTCTGTCTGTCTCTGTCTCTCTCTGTCTGTCTCTGTCGCTCTCTCTCTCGCTCTCTCTCTCTCGCTTTTGCTCTCTCTCTAGTTATGAGATTAACTAGATTAAAATGAAATCGCTTTCATTTCTCCTAAACCAGACAACTGAATGTGATTGGTTGAGCAGGCCAGAGTGGCGGGCTGATGATTCAAACCAATCGGAGTTAAACATGGACCATTATGCAGTGTTTTGATTAAGCTTCTCAACTATTGGCCAACAGCAGACAGAGGGAAGCACATTTTACCAAATGGCATCGGCTTTAGGTCACACATGTGATCTTCAGTCCACCAATCACAGAGGTTCTAGGGCAGATGTTTTATAATGGCTCTTGAAGTGTGAGTTTTACCGCCAAAGGTGTCTAACCGCCAGTATTTAGGGGAGTGTTGAAACACCCTCCCTCCTCCCAGAGCAGCCAATCACAGACACTCTGACTTTTAACTGTCAAATAGACGGTAAAAATAGACTGATCTGAAGCCAGGTGCCACACACACACAAACACACTCACACTCACACACACAAACACACTCACATACACACACACAATCACACTCGCACACACTCACACACACACACACACACACACACACACACACACACACACACACACACACACACACACACACACACACACACACACACAGACACACAGACACACAGACACACACATACACACATACACACAAACACAATCACACTCACATGCACACAATCACACTCAAACACACACACACACACAGCAGCACCCACACACGCATAAACAAAAACATATACACACACACATACGTGCAGCCACATAAACTGTGTGTGTGCCCAGAAGCTCCTCTGTGTCTCTGCCCTGCAGAGCTAACGCTAGCTAATGCTAAAGCCTAGCTGTAATATTGTCTGTAGTTTGGGTAGGTAGTCATTATCTAGATGGACCTGATGGATTTTATTGACTTGAGGACAATAAAATATCCCACGATGCATTGCAATATCTGGTGAGCATGCTCGCTATATAAAAGGTGAAATCAAGCATCATGCTTCACAGCGATATCAACCACATGGTAGATGTGTGTCAACACACACACACGCACACACACACGCACACCCTTCTCTCGGTCTTATCGCTTCCTCATTTTTCATCTAACAGACAGCCAGACGGACAGACAGACATTTTGAGCAGAACATTACGAAGTCAATGTTGCCTGAAGTTAATTAATAGTGAGGTGTCATGCGTTCGTGGGGGTCTTTCTGATTGGCTGAGATGTTTCTCTCCAGCTGACTGCTACTTCAGGGTAGGGTAGTGTTCAGGGGTCAGATCCCACCTGGCTGAACCAGGTCACCGGGTGACCTTTGACCCACACCTGCTCCCTCCGTTCTCCTGGTGTCTTGAGGCTCATTTGTTTTTCTTTAAGGTCCTTACAAAGGTTGTCCTTGATTGGCTGCCCTTTCTGCAGGTTGATTGGTGGGTTGCAGCGTGTGGCACTCTATTGGTCAAATCCTGACCAAGAACCAATAGAGAATGATGGTGAGTGGATGGGCATATAGTCAGCTTAGCTAGGCTGACCATAGGCTATCTGCTAGCAACTGGCTCGTGACCCCTGACCTCTGATCACCGCTACATTGATCTGCTGGGGGAGGGAGGGGGGTATTTTTAGCTGTCTGTCACCTACAAATCACTAATGTGCTGTGGGGTGCATTCCAACACACACACACACTACTATGTTAGTCTACTACAGGTCCTGTTGAGAGAGAGAGAGAGAGAGAGAGAGAGAGAGAGAGAGAGAGAGAGAGAGAGAGAGAGAGAGAGAGAGAGAGAGAGAGAGAGAGAGAGAGAGAGAGAGAGAGAGAGAGAGAGAGAGAGAGAGAGAGAGAGAGAGAGAGAGAGAGAGAGAGAGAGAGAGAGAGAGAGAGAGAGAGAGAGAGCTGTTAGAATGTACAACATAGTAAGTGACAGGCTGACACTTGTCAAAAACACCAACACACACACACTCCCCTATATCAACTGGCATGTAGACACATGCAACCATTTCAAAGTATGTATGTCTGTCTCCAGCAATGTAAACAATGATGCATTAATCATTAGGCTAAACTTGGCTCTCTCTATCACACACACACACACACACACACACACACACACACGTGCTGACATGGTTTTGATATGAATGGACTTTAATAACTATCTGTGAATACCCTCTGCTGGTGTGTGTGTGTGTGTGTGTGTGTGTGTGTGTGTGTGTGTGTGTGTGTGTGTGTGTGTGTGTGTGTGTGTGTGTGTGTGTGTGTGTGTGTGTGTGTGTGTGTGTGTGTGTGTGTGTGTGTGTAGGTGTATAGTTTGGCGTGCACACACACACTAAAGTCATCCTGCGTAGAGCAATAAACCCAACGGGGAACAAAGCATTTATCTGTCCTCCATGGCTACCGGCTGCTCTGTGTGGTTCATCATTCACTCATCCACCAATGAGTCACTCATTCACCCCTCAGTCACTCATTCACCCATCAGTCACTCATTCACCCACCCCTCAGTCACTCATTCACCTACCCCTCAGTCACTCATTCACCCACCCCTCAGTCACTCATTCACCCCTCAGTCACTCATTCACCCCTCAGTCACTCATTCACCCCTCAGTCACTCATTCACCTACCCCTCAGTCACTCATTCACCCACCCCTCAGTCACTCATTCACCCCTCAGTCACTCATTCACCCCTCAGTCACTCATTCACCCCTCAGTCACTCATTCACCCCTCAGTCACTCATTCACCCCTCAGTCACTCATTCACCCCACAGTCACTCATTCACCCACCCCTCAGTCACTCATTCAACCCTCAGTCACTCATTCACCCCTCAGTCACTCATTCACCCCTCAGTCACTCATTCACCCACCCCTCAGTCACTCATTCACCCCTCAGTCACTCATTCACCCCTCAGTCACTCATTCACCCCTCAGTCACTCATTCACCCCTCAGTCACTCATTCACCCCTCAGTCACTCATTCACCCCACAGTCACTCATCCACTAATGAGTCACTCATTCACCCCACAGTCACTCATTCACCCCTCAGTCACTCATTCACCCCTCAGTCACTCATTCACCCCTCAGTCACTCATTCACCCCACAGTCACTCATTCACCCCTCAGTCACTCATTCAACCCTCAGTCACTCATTCACCCCTCAGTCACTCATTCACCCCTCAGTCACTCATTCACCCACCCCACAGTCACTCATTCACCCCTCAGTCACTCATTCACCTACCCCTCAGTCACTCATTCAATCCTCAGTCACTCACTCACCCCTCAGTCACTCATTCAATCCTCAGTCACTCATTCAACCCACAGTCACTCATTCACCCCTCAGTCACTCATTCACCCCTCAGTCCCTCATTCACCAATGAGTCACTCATTCACCCCACAGTCACTCATCCACTAATGAGTCACTCATTCACCCCTCAGTCACTCATTCACCCCTCAGTCACTCATCCACCCACCAGTCACTCATTCACCCATCAGTCACTCATTCACCTCTCAGTCACTTATTCACCCACCAGTCACTCATCCACCAATGAGTCACTCATTCACCCCTCAGTCACTCAGTCAGTCACTCATTCACCCATCAGTCACTTATTCACCCACCCATCAGTCAGATGTCTTTAGCTATCATGTTCAGAAATACCAGATGTGATTTAGTTCAGCTTTGTGTAAATACCCCAAACTGACTCTATGGTAGGACAGGAAGTCTAATGTGCAGTAGTTTGAATCCACTTCCTGTTGCGAACGTCGTAAGGTGTGAAAAGGAAGCGCAGGTTTGCGCTTGTAAACTTTATAGGTCGTCATTAGCGCAGCAAGGTTGCATAGCCACAGCTAAAAATATGCTATTTCCAGCGCATCAGCAATCTAAAACTAAAACCTACTGACCTTAGAGGTCTGAAGGCTGTCCTGCCTCTAAAGCCTTCGGACCTCAGATATCTGGAGGCTGTCCTGCCTCTAAAGCCTACCGACCTCAGAGATCTGGAGGCTGTCCTGCCTCTAAAGTCTTCTGACCTCAGATATCTGGAGGCTGTCCTGCCTCTAAAGCCTTCTGACCTCAGATATCTGGAGGCTGTCCTGCCTCTAAAACCTACTGACCTTAGAGATCTGGAGACTGTCCTGCCTCTAAAGCCTTCTGACCTCAGAGATCTGGAGGCTGTCCTGCCTCTAAAGCCTTCTGACCTCAGATATCTGGAGGAGGCTGTCCTGCCTCTAAAGCCTTCTGACCTCAGATATCTGGAGGAGGCTGTCCTGCCTCTAAAGCCTACCGACCTCAGATATCTGGAGGAGGCTGTCCTGCCTCTAAAGCCTACCGACCTCAGATATCTGGAAGAGGCTGTCCTGCCTCTAAAGCCTTCTGACCTCAGATATCTGGAGGAGGCTGTCCTGCCTCTAAAGCCTACCGACCTCAGATATCTGGAAGAGGCTGTCCTGCCTCTAAAGCCTTCTGACCTCAGATACATGCGTATTCATGTTTCCACGCAGAATTCCAGATGAGGTGAGAATATGCATCTATCCTTGAGCGAAAGGCAGAGAGATACATTATGATAAAGAGCCTTTTGGGGAGCCTTAGCCGTGTGATTCACGGGGTTTGCTCTATTCTTGTCCGGTACGCTGCAGTAGAACAGGCCAACACTCAAATGCAATTTGCAGTGGCAACTGGTTTTCCAAAGTTGTTGTGCTGTCCCTTTGAATGAACGAAACACTCTGAATGACTCTGAAATGACTCTCTCACTCTGGTCTTAGTGAGCAATCCGTTTGCTGAGAGTCCAGGTAATTATGGGCCTTCCTAGAACCATGTTTGGTCCGTTCAGGGAGTGGACTCCAGCTAATGCCCACAATATGAGGACAGGCGGTTTGTTGAAACAGAAAACCCGAACCATTGGGCGAATATCTCAGAACATCTCTCCGTACAGATTTCACATCAATTAAAACACTACAACTGAATCAAATATTTACTGAACAATATTTCGAATATATTTGTTTTCAATTATCTATATATTTTTTTCTATTATTGTAAATCTGTATTGAGAGAGAGAGAGAGAGAGAGAGAGAGAGAGAGAGAGAGAGAGAGAGAGAGAGAGAGAGAGAGAGAGAGAGAGAGAGAGAGAGAGAGAGAGAGAGAGAGAGAGAGAGAGAGAGAGAGAGAGAGAGAGAGAGAGAGAGAGAGAGAGAGATAATTGGAACCAGATCTGGTTGGAATGTGGGGTGGTAACAATATTCACTCACACACTTTAGAGGACGTAAATGCAAACGCCTGCACAACCAGTACAGACTGGTTGTGCAGACTGGTTGTGCAGACTGGTTGATCAGGCTGGTTGTGCAGACTGGTTGATCAGGCTGGTTGTGCAGACTGGTTGTGCAGACTGGTTGATCAGGCTGGTTGTGCAGACTGGTTGTGCAGACTGGTTGATCAGGCTGTTTGTGCAGACTGGTTGATCAGGCTGGTTGTGCAGACTGGTTGATCAGGCTGGTTGTGCAGACTGGTTGTGCAGACTGGTTGATCAGGCTGGTTGTGCAGACTGGTTGTGCAGACTGGTTGATCAGGCTGGTTGTGCAGACTGGTTGTGCAGACTGGTTGATCAGGCTGTTTGTGCAGACTGGTTGATCAGGCTGGTTGTGCAGACTGGTTGATCAGGCTGGTTGTGCAGACTGGTTGTGCAGACTGGTTGATCAGGCTGTTTGTGCAGACTGGTTGATCAGGCTGGTTGTGCAGACTGGTTGATCAGACTGGTTGTGCAGGCTGGTTGTGCAGACTGGTTGTGCAGACTGGTTGATCAGGCTGGTTGTGCAGACTGGTTGTGCAGACTGGTTGATCAGGCTGTTTGTGCAGACTGGTTGTGCAGACTGGTTGATCAGGCTGTTTGTGCAGACTGGTTGTGCAGACTGGTTGATCAGGCTGGTTGTGCAGACTGGTTGCGCTCCAAGGGTCTGCAGGTCCTCGCTAACCACAACTGTCTGTCATGCTTGATTAATGTGTGTGTGTGTGTGTGTGTGTGTGTGTGTGTGTGTGTGTGTGTGTGTGTGTGTGTGTGTGTGTGTGTGTGGATCTGCTCCGACTGGTCTTGTAGAAATCATTAGTAACTTCAAAGACTACCTGAGACACACACACACACACACACACACACACACACACACACACACACACACACAGAAGAGAGGCTGTGTCCAAATAGATAAATAAATATTTAATCTGATGACATCTCCAGATGGGGTCACGTGGCAAATAGAAGAAAGTACACCCGCACACACACATCCATTGATATTTATAAGATGCTTTCATCAAAAGGGACTTTGTTAGCTTCATGCTAGCTGGGTCTGGCTATGTGTTAGCCTCATGCTAGCTGGGTCTGGCTATGTGTTAGCCTCATGCTAGCTGGGTCTGGCTATGTGTTAGCCTCATGCTAGCTGGGTCTGGCTATGTGTTAGCCTCATGCTAGCTGGGTCTGGCTATGCGTTAACCTCATGCTAGCTGGGTCTGGCTATGTGTTAGCCTCATGCTAGCTGGGTCTGGCTATGCGTTAGCCTCATGCTAGCTGGGTCTGGCTATGTGTTAGCCTCATGCTAGCTGGGTCTGACCATGTGTTAGCCTCATGCTAGCTGGGTCTGGCTATGTGTTAACCTCATGCTAGCTTGGTCTGGCTATGTGTTAACCTCATGCTAGCTTGGTCTGGCTATGTGTTAACCTCATGCACGGTGGCACAACTACACAGAAAGTCGAAATGCCACTTCCTGGTTATAAATGATTGAACTATTGGCTATGTGTGTGTGACCTCAATTCCTGTCTGTAGAACTTCTTATCAAAAAACAACTTTCTTTTCCGTTAATAACAGCTCTCTTGCTGTGTGTGTGTGTGTGTGTGTGTGTGTGTGTGTGTGTGTGTGTATGTGCGTATGTGTGTGTTCTAAAGGAGCAGAGACCTGAGGAATGTTACAGACCACTGTGAGATATGACAAGTACAGGGAACACACACACACACACACACACCACTGCAGAATAATCGTGTGTCATCGTTTCATCACAACATCATGACATCATAAATCCTTGTGACATCATAAATACTCCTTGATGTTTTATCATGACATCATACGTCCTGGTCATGTCAATATGACATCACCACTGATACTTGTATCTTTACTGTTGTTACTTCTTCTATACTCTGAGTAGTATCTGTTGTTACTTCTACTATAGAGTAGTATCTGTTGTTACTTCTACTATAGAGTAGTATCTGTTGTTACTTCTACTATGAGTAGTACCTGTTGTTACTTCTGCTATGAGTAGTACCTGTTGTTACTTCTACTATAGAGTAGTACCTGTTGTTACTTCTACTATAGAGTAGTACCTGTTGTTACTTCTGCTATGAGTAGTACCTGTTGTTACTTCTACTATAGAGTAGTACCTGTTGTTACTTCTGCTATGAGTAGTACCTGTTGTTACTTCTGCTATGAGTAGTACCTGTTGTTACTTCTGCTATGAGTAGTACCTGTTGTTACTTCTGCTATGAGTAGTATCTGTTGTTACTT
The DNA here is from genome assembly GCA_026745465.1 of Lota lota. Taxonomy (NCBI): domain Eukaryota; kingdom Metazoa; phylum Chordata; class Actinopteri; order Gadiformes; family Lotidae; genus Lota; species Lota lota. The sequence continues at coordinate 286,133 of JACYXH010000770.1, forward strand.
CTGCTATGAGTAGTACCTGTTGTTACTTCTGCTATGAGTAGTATCTGTTGTTACTTCTGCTATGAGTAGTATCTGTTGTTACTTCTGCTATGAGTAGTATCTGTTGTTACTTCTGCTATGAGTAGTATCTGTTGTTACTTCTGCTATGAGTAGTATCTGTTGTTACTTCTGCTATGAGTAGTATCTGTTGTTACTTCTGCTATGAGTAGTATCTGTTGTTACTTCTGCTATGAGTAGTATCTGTTGTTACTTCTGCTATGAGTAGTATCTGTTGTTACTTCTGCTATGAGTAGTACCTGGGGTAGCTGAGGAGGTAGAGCAGGTCGTCTTGTACCCGGAAGGTTGCTGGTGGGATCTCCAGCTTCTCCTAGCTAACTGTGGAGGTGTCCCTGACCCTAAGCGCTAACCTAAGGCCTCTAAAGAGTTGTGCTTGCTGCAGCACTGGCATGTTCATCATTCTACATCCTTCCATTTGGGTCTCAAGCGGTTGTCTTTAATGATGTGTACAGGGTGGGTGTGAACGTGTCGGTAGATGCCAGGTGACTCCAGGGTGGTGACGGTGTGCTCCTCTTCCCCCAGACGACAGCATGTCGGGCCACAGCGCGTCGGACGTGCAGGAGCGTCTGTCGGCGCTGGAGCTGCGGGTGCAGCAGCAGGAGGACGAGCTGATGGTGATGAAGGCGGCGCTGGCCGACGTTCTTAGACGCCTGGCCGCCACGGAGGAGGCCACGCCCCCCTCCTCCGCCAAGAAACCAGGGAAAGGTGTGTATTGGTGAAGGGTGGCGGTGTGACGTAGGTTCGAGTCCTAGGCGTTGAGGTGAGGAGTGTCTGGTCTGATGTCTCGGAGAGCAGCACACTGATCAGTCCGGTTGTCCTGAAGCAGGACTGTCCTGCAGAGCACTTTCTGTGTGATGGAGACACACAGGAGGGCGACGTAGTTGACATATAACCTCATGGTGCTAACCTCATGGGGCTAACCTCATGGGGCTAACGTGTGTGTGCTGGCGCTAACCTCATGGTGCTAACCTCATGGGGCTAACCTCATGGTGCTAACCTCATGGTGCTAACCTCATGGGGCTAACCTCATGGGGCTAACCTCATGGTGCTAACCTCATGGTGCTAACCTCATGGGGCTAACCTCATGGGGCTAACCTCATGGTGCTAACCTCATGGTGCTAACGTGTGTGTGCTGGCGCTAACCTCATGGGGCTAACCTCAAGGGGCTAACCTCATGGTGCTAACGTCTGTGTGCTGGCGCTAACCTCATGGTGCTAACCTCATGGTGCTAACCTCATGGTGCTAACGTCTCTGCTGGCGCTAACCTCATGGTGCTAACGTGTGTGTGCTGGCGCTAACCTCATCGCGCTAACGTCTGGTGCTAACGTCTGTGTGCTGGTGCTAACCTCATGGTGCTAACGTCTGGTGCTAACGTCTGTGTGCTGGTGCTAACCTCATGGCGCTAACGTCTGGTGCTAACGTGTGTGTGCTGGCGCTAACCTCATGGTGCTAACGTCTGGTGCTAACGTGTGTGTGCTGGCGCTAACCTCATGGTGCTAACGTCTGGTGCTAACGTCTGTGTGCTGGCGCTAACCTCATGGCGCTAACGACTGGCGCTAACGTGTGTGTGCTGGCGCTAACCTCATGGCGCTAACCCCATGGTGCTAACGACTGGCGCTAACGTGTGTGTGCTGGCGCTAACCCCATGGTGCTAACGTCTGGCGCTAACGTGTGTGTGCTGGCGCTAACCTCATGGCGTCTGCTGGCCCCTGCAGGAGGGACCCCGATGCGCGAGGCCTACTCCCTGTCCTCCATCTCTAACGGCGGGCCGGCCGGACGCACGCCACACCGCCCGCGGGACGCCTCCACCGTGTCCGTCACGCGCAAGGACACGTTGTCCTCCGCTGCCAAGAGGTACACACGCACACACACGCACACACACACACAGACACACACACACACACACACACTGGCACGCATACACACACGCACACACAGGCACACACACACACATAGACACACACACGCACACACACACACACTGGCACGCATACACACACGCACACACACACACGCACACACACACACACACTGGCACGCATACACACACGCACACACACACACACAGGCACGCACACACACAGGCACGCACACACACAGGCACGCACACACACACAGGCACGCACACACACACATACACACAGGCACACACACACAGGCACACACACATACACACAGGCAATCACAGACAGGCACACACACACACACACATGGTGTTCTATATTACATGGAGATCATCTCAGACATCATACAAGGTGAGACCAGGATGTCCTGTCCTAGAACCTCCTAGGATCTTCAAGATCCTGACTGTCAAACCTCCTGTTGTCTCTCTCTCTGTTCGCTGTCTCTCTCTCTGTTCGCTGTCTCTCTCTCTGTTCGTTGTCTCTCTCTCTGTTCGCTGTCTCTCTCTCTGTTCGCTGTCTCTCTCTCTGTTCGCTGTCTCTCTCTGTTCGCTGTCTCTCTCTCTGTTCGCTGTCTCTCTCTCTGTTCGCTGTCTCTCTCTCTCTGTTCGCTGTCTCTCTCTCTGTTCGCTGTGTCTCTCTGTTCGTTGTCTCTCTCTCTGTTCGCTGTCTCTCTCTCTGTTCGCTGTCTCTCTCTGTTCGCTGTCTCTCTCTGTTCGCTGTCTCTCTCTCTGTTCGCTGTGTCTCTCTGTTCGTTGTCTCTCTCTCTGTTCGCTGTCTCTCTCTCTGTTCGCTGTCTCTCTCTCTGTTCGCTGTCTCTCTCTGTTCGCTGTCTCTCTCTCTGTTCGCTGTCTCTCTCTGTTCGCTGTCTCTCTCTGTTCGCTGTCTCTCTCTCTGTTCGTTGTCTCTCTCTCTGTTCGCTGTCTCTCTCTCTGTTCGTTGTCTCTCTCTCTGTTCGCTGTCTCTCTCTCTGTTCGCTGTGTCTCTCTGTTCGTTGTCTCTCTCTGTTCGCTGTCTCTCTCTCTGTTCGCTGTCTCTCTCTCTGTTCGCTGTCTCTCTCTCTCTGTTCGCTGTGTCTCTCTGTTCGTTGTCTCTCTCTCTGTTCGCTGTCTCTCTCTCTGTTCGCTGTCTCTCTCTGTTCGCTGTCTCTCTCTGTTCGCTGTCTCTCTCTCTGTTCGCTGTGTCTCTCTGTTCGTTGTCTCTCTCTCTGTTCGCTGTCTCTCTCTCTGTTCGCTGTCTCTCTCTGTTCGCTGTCTCTCTCTCTGTTCGCTGTCTCTCTCTGTTCGCTGTCTCTCTCTGTTCGCTGTGTCTCTCTCTCTGTTCGCTGTCTCTCTCTCTGTTCGCTGTCTCTCTCTCTGTTCGCTGTCTCTCTCTGTTCGTTGTCTCTCTCTCTGTTCGCTGTTTCTCTCTCTGTTCGTTGTCTCTCTCTCTGTTCGCTGTCTCTCTCTCTGTTCGCTGTGTCTCTCTCTGTTCGCTGTCTCTCTCTCTGTTCGCTGTCTCTCTCTCTGTTCGCTGTCTCTCTCTGTTCGCTGTCTCTCTGTTCGTTGTCTCTCCAGCTCGTGTTCCTCTTATGGTTCTTGTTAGGTTTGTATTTGATGTATGAGGTATCTGACCTGATATCATTCATGCTTCAGTCTGGCCTGCACATTGTCCTGGACAGTGTTACTGTTGTGTTGTTTATGTTATGATGTTGTTAATGTTGTGTTGTTTATGTTATGATGTTGTTAATGCTGTGTTGTTTATGTTATGATGTTGTTAATGCTGTGTTGTTTATGTTATGATGTTGTTAATGCTGTGTTCTTTATGTTATGTTGTTGTTTATGTTGTGTTGTTGTTGTTTATGTTGTGTCCCCTACACTCCTCCTCCCCACAACCTGTTCTCTAGTTCTGATCGCAGCCACTTAGCTCCTAGCCACTTAGCTCCTAGCCACATAGCTGTTATCCATTTAGCACCTAGCCACTTAGCTCCTAGCCACTTAGCACCTAGCCACTTAGCTCCTAGCCACATAGCTGTTAGCCATTTAGCACCTAGCCACTTAGCACCTAGCCACTTAGCTCCTAACCACTTGACTTCCCTTTGTCTCCTCCTCCTTTAGCCTCCTCCCTATGTGTCCTGCTCCTCATTCTAACGGCTCCTGGTTGTTTCTCCACAGCGGAGTAGGTGAGAGGAGGAAGGAGGCGGGCCGCCCACAGATGGAGGGCATCAAGGAGCATCAGGAGGCCTCTCCTGCTGCTCCCTCCTCCTCCTCTGCTGCTGCCAGCCCCTCCCCCGCCCCCTCCCCCTCCCCCTCCTCCCCCCATCCCCCCCAGACCCAGCGGGCCGCCGGCCAATCAGCGGACGCCACCAAAGGCCCCTCCCCTGCCAAAAGGTTTCACCTAGCATCACCTAGCATCCTCTTGACGCTAACTGTTCTTCTCCTGCTACGCTACAGCTAGCCTTGTTTACTGACCAGCGCCCTCTTCAGGCTCAAACACGCAGGACTGGACTAACGACGACAAGCTAACCCGAACCAATTACTACTGAACCAGTTACCAAATAACCCCTCTCTCTCTCGCTCCATCACGCTCACATACACAAACACACGGCCCACTCCGATGCGTGAGATGTTAGGGTAGCTAGCTGAAACTAGGGACCTGAATTACAGCGAGCTCTGCCGTTTAGCGTCCTGCTATGCTCCGTGCTGTATGCCATTTGGCTGAGAAGGATTGGTGAGCGTGGGGCTCGGGTGGAGGATCATCCTTCCGGTTGCTAGCGCTGTATCATTAGCGCGGTCCGGAAACCGCTGTGCTAGTTACTGTGTGCTAACGGTACAGCCACACTCTCCGCTAGCAGCACCATGCTAGCAGGTTTAGCAGTGTCCTGACCCAAAGCAGCCACCTATTCTCAGGCAAACAGCTAGCCAGACTTCTTAAACAAGTACAACAGAGAATCATTGCTACGCTAATATGATGGTCAACCTGCTAGCTTTTCTTTCTCCTCCCAGTACAGTCTTTCTACCAACATGTTACGGTGGTGTTTTAGATTTTTAACATTAACAACGCAGTTTACTTTGCATCCATCCAACAGTCCAACCACGTCCAACCCTTCCTCTCTAGTCCCGCCTCAGCACCCCGTCATCACAACAGAACCGTAAGATCAAACCTCGCATTAACCAATATGCCATCGTTTGGATTAGTTCGATTAGGAATTAATAGCTCTTGCCGTTATTTATGGATAATAATCCTTATTGTGGACTATACCCATGAGGAGGTGTTGTTCTACAAGACTCACCTGTGCCTGGCCGGGTACAGGTGAGTCTTTCCCCCTACTAGGACCCCCCACTGCTAACATCCACACGCAGAGGCTGGAACCCCAGACTCATTAGATGTAGACCAGTACCCACAGAAAGACCCCGTATGTCCGACCTCTAGGGGTGGGACGGTCTTCTGTCAACCTCTAACTTCCTCCTGCTCCAGTTTAACAAGAGGACGTCCGTTCTCAACCTGCTCTCTCTCTTCCTACTGACCTAACTAGCAGCTAACTAGCGGCTAACTAGCAGTATGTTTACCAGCCCTGACCTCCTGGTTCCTGCTCCTCTAATGTTTAAGTTCTCCCTTCACCTCCTCTCTCTCTCGCTCTCTTCCTACTGAGCTAACTAGCGGCTAACTAGCCGCTAACTAGCGGCTAACTAGCAGTATGTTTACCAGCCCTGACCTCCTGGTTCCTGCTCCTCTAATGTTTAAGTTCTCCCTTCACCTCCTCTCTCTCTCTCTCTTCCTACTGAGCTAACTAGCCGCTAACTAGCGGCTAACTAGCAGTATGTTTACCAGCCCTGACCTCCTGGTTCCTGCTCCTCTAATGTTTAAGTTCTCCCTTCACCTCCTCTCTCTCTCTAGCTAGCGGCTGCTGCATGCTAACCATTTCCCCTGTGAGAAGTCCTCTCTGACTGTTAGCATGATTAGCTCTCCGCTAACACCTAGCGCCTGGTACACCTGGCGCTCTGCTTACTCCTAGTGCTAGCTACACTATGCTCTCTGAGGGATGCTCTGGCGTCATGTGACACAAGTGAGAAAGAAAGAATATATTTAAATAATTTGAATGTCGCTCTAGATGGTGACCTCGCTCTAGATGGTGACCTCGCTCTAGATGGTCACCTCGCTCCAGATGGTGACCTCGCTCTAGATGGTGACCTCGCTCTAGATGGTGACCTCGCTCTAGATGGTGACCTCGCTCTAGATGGTGACCTCGCTCTAGATGGTGACCTCGCTCTAGATGGTGACCTAACATTTATTAACATGAAAGTCTTTGATATTGACAGTTTAAAGACTGGGATGTTTTTAACTGTCCAATCAAAACTCACTAAGACGTGTCACCATGACAACCCAGAGCATCCTCCTCCTCTTCCTCGCTAACTCCCTGCAGTATCAGTACTGCCCTACTTACTGTGTGTGTGTGTGTGTGTGTGTGTGTCTGTGTGTGTGTCTGTGTGTGTGCGTGTGTGTGTGTGTGTGTGCGTGTGTGTGTGCGTGTCTGTGTGTGTGCGTGTGTGCGTGCAGGGGCTCCAGTGCTAAGCGGTCCTCCGGGATGGAGCGGTCCCAGAGCAGCACCTGGGACGGGGGGGAGGAGAGTAGGACCAAGCTGGTGAAGGCTGCCTCCACCTCCAGGCTGCTGGCCAAGGTGGTGAAGAACAGCGACAGGTACGTTACACACATGTTATACACACACATGTTATACACATGTTATACACACATGTTATAAACACAGGTTATACACACATGTTATACACACGTTATACACACGTTATACACACATGTTATACACACGTTATATACACATGTTATACACATGTTATACACACATGTTATACACACATGTTATACACATGTTATACACGTTATACACACATGTTATACACATGTTATACACGTTATACACACATGTTATACACATGTTATACACACATGTTATACACACATGTTATATACACATGTTATACACATGTTATACACACATGTTATACACACATGTTATACACGTTATACACACATGTTATACACGTTATACACACATGTTATACACACATGTTATACACATGTTATACACATGTTATACACATTATACACACATGTTATACACACATGTTATACACGTTATACACACATGTTATATACACATGTTATACACACATGTTATACACACATGTTATACACATGTTATACACACATGTTATACACACATGTTATATACACATGTTATACACATGTTATACACACATGTTATACACACATGTTATACACGTTATACACACATGTTATACACACATGTTATACACACATGTTATACACGTTATACACACATGTTATACACACATGTTATACACACGTTATACACACATGTTATACACACGTTATACACACATGTTATACACACATGTTATACACACATGTTATACACACATATTATACACGTTATACACACATGTTATACGCATGTTATACACATGTTATACACACATTCATGTAGCACAGCCACATAACGTCTTTCCTAAAGGGCCTTGGAGCCGGATGAACGCTGCTCTAAAAATCCCCGTTCATCATCATCATCATTATTATTACTGCAGTGTGTCGCTGTTTCTAATCTGATATCATTTCCTCCAGACACAAAGATCCTGTCGTGAACCAAGGTAATTATCTCCTTCCTCATGCCATCGTCTTCATCATGTGTTGACGTAGAGTTAATCCAAACGCCAGTTCATTGATCAGTCGATCAGTTAGTAGTTCTGTCAGACCCGAGCTCACTCCATAGGAGGGAGTGGTGAATGTGCTGTTAGCATTAGCATTATCTTCTATATGTCTGAGAGTCATTAACATTAGCCTTAGCATTAGCTACCATATGTCTGAGTGTTGTTAACATTAACATTAGCATTAGCAACCATATGTCTGAGTGTTGTTAACATTAGCATTAGCTACCATATGTCTGAGTGTTGTTAACATTAGCTACCATATGTCTGAGTGTTGTTAACATTAGCTACCATATGTCTGAGTGTTGTTAACATTAGCATTGGCTACCGTATGTCTGAGTGTTGTTAACATTAGCATTAGCTGCCGTCCGTCAGAATAGCATTAGCATTAGCATGAGCCTTAGCTGCCGTATGTGTCAGTGAAACTGTCTCTGTCTTGAAACCCAGCTAAAATGTCCACCCGTGAGAAAAACAGCCAAGCAGGTGAGTGTCGACGACCGCAGCAACAAGCCACCGAAGCAGCAAGCCAGTTGCCACTGCTTGAATGCTAACGTGCCAGCAGGCTGTCCGACTTGCAGCCTAGCGAAGCTAAGGCTGTGGAATGATTGCTTGAACTTCACCACCTCTGCTTTCTTAAAACCTTCAAATCCACCTGCAACCTTTAACTTTGTACTTTGATCAGAAAAACATTTCTTTCTATCTCGAAAAACTAATGTTTCACTTTTCTCTTAACAGCCGTTGCAAGCTTACCGCTGTACTAGCTTGACCGCTATACTAGCTAGGCTGCTATACAAGCTAACTGCTATACAAGCTAACTGCTATACTAGCTAGGCTGCTATACAAGCTAACTGCTATACAAGCTATACCGTGATTCAGGCATGATTGCCAAATTATACCTGGGCTGGAAACCGTTTCATTTCAAACCCAATTTTATTTTAATGGCATTTTCTTTCTTCTGTTGGTTTGAAGCTACAATTCACCGCTTGTGCTGCCTGCTGCCTGTCTGTCTGTCTGTCTGTCTGTCTGTCTGTCTTCAATGAATCCATAGACCTCTCCTTCTTACACCATGTGTGTGTGTGTGTGTGTGTGTGTGTGTGCGTGCCCCTGTGTGTGTGTGTGTGCCCCTGTGTGTGTGTGTGTGTGTGCCCCTGTGTGTGTGTGTGTGTGTGTGTGTGTGTGCCCCTGTGTGT
>JACYXH010000770.1:300000-312500 GCA_026745465.1 Lota lota
ATAGATGAGATAGGTGAGATAGGTGAGATAGATAGAGATAGATGAGATAGGTGAGATAGATAGAGATATATGAGATAGATAAGATAGATAGATGAGATAGATAGAGATAGATGAGATAGATAAGATAGATAGAGATAGATAAAGAGAGATAAGATAGAGATAGATAAGATAGCTAGAGATAGATGAGATAGATAAGATAGATAAGATAGATAGAGAACGATAGAGATAGATGAGATAGATAAGATAGATGAGATAGATAGAGATAGATGAGATAGGTAAGATAGATAGAGATAGATGAGATAGATAAAGATAGATAACATAGCTAGAGATAGATGAGATAGATAAGATAGATAGATAGAGATAGATAGATAGAGATAGTTAAGATAGCTAGAGATAGATGAGATATATAAGATAGCTAGAGATAGATGAGATAGATAAGATAGATAGAGATAGAAAGATAAAGATATATAAGATAGCTAGAGATAGATGAGATAGATAAGAAAGCTAGAGATAGATGAGATAGATGAGATAGATGAGATAGATAAGATAGATAAGATAGATAGAGATAGATAAAGATAGATAAGATAGAGATAGATAAGATAGCTAGAGATAGATGAGATAGATAAAGTTAGATAAGATAGATAGAGATAGATAAGATAGAGATAGATAAGATAGCTAGAGATAGATGAGATAGAAAAGATAGCTAGAGATAGATGAGATAGATAGATAGAGATAGATGAGATAGATAGAGATAGATAGAGATAGATAAGACACACGTCTTATCTTAGTTTGGATTGGATTCGTCTGGTTTGGTCGTTATTACTAGTTATTGATTTATATGTTTGCGTTTTAGAATACAAATATAAGCATATGTGATAATATAGTTTCAATTTTGGAATATTGTACTTTTTGTAAAACAGTGTGTGTGTGTGTGTGTGTGTGTGTGTGTCTGCTGTGTGTGTGTGTCTGCGTGTGTGTGTCTGCATTGCATGTGTGTGTGTGTCTGCATGTGTGTGTATGTCTGCATGTGTGTGTGTGTGTCTGCATTGCATGTGTGTGTGTCTGCATGTGTGTGTCTGCATGTGTGTATATGTGTGTCTGCATGTGTGTGTGTGTGTGTCTGCATTGCATGTGTGTGTCTGCATGTGTGTGTGTGTCTGCATTGCATGTGTGTGTGTGTGTGTGTGTCTGCATGTGTGTATGTGTGTCTGCATTGCATGTGTGTGTGTCTGCATGTGTGTGTCTGCATGTGTGTGAGTCTGCATTGCATGTGTGTGTCTGCATGTGTGTGTGTGTGTCTGCATGTGTGTGTGTGTGTCTGCATGTGTGTGTGTCTGCATTGCATGTGTGTGTCTGCATGTGTGTGTGTCTGCATGTGTGTGTATGTGTCTGCATGTGTGTGTGTGTGTGTCTTTATTGCATGTGTGTGTGTCTGCATGTGTGTGTGTGTGTGTCTGCATGTGTGCGTGTCTGCGTGTGTGTGTCTGTGCGGGCTTGTAGAAATACGAGAAGCCTAAGTTCGTGCAGTGCCTTGCGTTCCTGAGCACCGGGGACATCCTGACCGGGGACTCTGGAGGGATCCTGCTGGTCTGGACCCGCAGCGCCACAGACCCCCCCTCGGGGAAGGGACCCAAAGGTACCAGACCACCCTGTGTGTGTGTGTGTGTGTGTGTGTGTGTGTGTGTGTGGGGGGGGGGGGGGGGGGGGGGGGCAGGTTAGGACAGATGGTAATCAGTTGGCATCTTCCCTCAGTGCAGACGCGATGCCAGGAACAAAACAATTAGTCTGCCAAGGTTCCTGCCATGCTAGCTCTCTCTCTCTCTCTCTCTCTCTCTCTCTCTCTCTCTCTCTCTCTCTCTCTCTCTCTCTCTCTCTCTCTCTCTCTCTCTCTCTCTCTCTCTCTCTGCCATTGTTCCTATGTATAAATAGTTCTAGTAGCTGTAGGGTGCTGCCCCCTGTTGGCTAAGTGAGGAACTATCACAACAAGACTCACAAGTGGACTGTAGCTCACCCTTCAATGTGTGTGCGTGTGTGTGTGTGTGTGTGTGTGTGTGTGTGTGTGTGTGCAGCCTACCAGATCGTGCGGCAGGTCAAGGCCCATGAGGGCAGTGTGTTCACTCTGTGTCAGATGAGGAACGGCACCCTGCTGACCGGAGGGGGGAAGGACCACAAGATCATCCTCTGGGACCATGACCTCCGACCTGAGAGAGAGATAGAGGTACACACACACACACACACACTGGGCCATGACCTCCGACCTGAGAGAGAGATAGAGGTACACACACACACACACACACTGGGCCATGACCTCCGACCTGAGAGAGAGATAGAGGTACACACACACACACACACACACTGGGCCATGACCTCCGACCTGAGAGAGAGATAGAGGTACACACACACACACACACACACTGGGCCATGACCTCCGACCTGAGAGAGAGATAGAGGTACACACACACACACACACACACTGGGCCATGACCTCCGACCTGAGAGAGAGATAGAGGTACACACACACACACACACACTGGGCCATGACCTCCGACCTGAGAGAGAGGTCCCCCTGGTTCTCCAGTGTCGGTTCCGTCCCCCAGGTCCCAGAGCAGTACGGAACCATCCGGGCGGTGGCTGAGGGTCGCGGGGAGGAGTTTCTGGTGGGCACCTCCAGGAACTTCCTGCTGAGAGGAACCTTCAACGACGGCTTCCAGGTGGAGGTCCAGGTGAGAGCTGGACCTGAGTGTACCCTGAACCAGGACCCACAGCGGGGCCTGGTTCAGGGTACACTCAGGTCCAGGTGAGAGCTGGTCCTGAGTGTACCCTGAACCAGGACCCACAGCGGGGCCTGGTTCAGGGTACACTCAGGTCCAGGTGAGAGCTGGACCTGAGTGTACCCTGAACCAGGACCCACAGCAGTGCCTGGTTCGACCACATGAACCCCCTGGGGATGTGTGTTGAGCCAGATACAACCAGTTGAATAGATGAACAATGTGCTGGCGTGTTTCAGGGCCACACGGACGAGCTGTGGGGGCTGGCGTCCCATCCCTTCAGGGAGATGTTCCTCACCTGTGCTCAGGACCGCCAGGTGTGCATGTGGAACTCCTCGGACCACTCCCTGGAATGGACTCGGCTGGTGGAGGTGAGTGTGAGGAGGTTCGAGTGGAGGGTAGAGACATGGTCCAATGTTTAGTAAGACCAAATGCTACACTACAGTAAAGTTACCGTGGTAACCGTGATGAGGGATGAGTTACCGTGGTAGCCATGATGAGGGATGAGTTACCGGGGTAACCGAGATGAGGGGTGATTTACCTGGGTAACTGATGAGGGATGAGTTACCGTGGTAACCGTGATGAGGGATGAGTTACTGTGGTAACCGTGATGAGGGATGACTATCCGTGGTACCCGTGAAGAGGGATGAGTTACTGTGGTAACCTTGATGAGGGGTGAGTATCCGTGGTAACTGGTAACCATGCTTTGTTTTCAGGAGCATGGCCACTGTGCAGACTTCCATCCCAGTGGAGCAGTGGTTGCCATAGGAACACACTCTGGAAAGTAAGTAGTGCTCTAGAGCTTCCATCATCGCTTTAAGAGCCTTATTTATATGACCTGATCGGGGCTTTCACCCGAGCCCCGGTGTCACCTGTGTCAGGTGGTACGTTCTGGATGCTATGTCTATCTGTGTTGTAACCCCCGTGCCCTCTCAGGTGGTACGTTCTGGATGCCATGTCTATATGTGTTGTAACCCCCGTGTCCTCTCAGGTGGTACGTTCTGGATGCCATGTCTATATGTGTTGTAACCCCCGTGCCCTCTCAGGTGGTACGTTCTGGATGCTGAGACCACCGACCTGGTGGCGATCCACACGGACGGGAACGAGCAGCTGTCCGTCATGCGCTACTCCGTAGGTGGGTGGAGCCAGCACGCTTAGTACATCCTGTCTGGAGCGCCATGGTAACGCCATGGTAACCAAGTGCTTCTAAAATGTGACCATGAACTGTTCTGAGTGATTAGTAGTGGTTCACATAGTGATTAGTAGTGCTTCACATAGTGATTAGTAGTGCTTCACTAGGTGATTAGTAGTGCTTCACTAAGTGATTAGTAGTGCTTCACATAGTGATTAGTAGTGCTTCACTAAGTGATTAGTAGTGCTTCACATAGTGATTAGTAGTGCTTCACATAGTGATTAGTAGTGCTTCACTAAGTGATTAGTAGTGCTTCACATAGTGATTAGTAGTGCTTCACTAAGTGATTAGTAGTGCTTCACTAAGTGATTAGTAGTGCTTCACATAGTGATTAGTAGTGCTTCACATAGTGATTAGTAGTGCTTCACATAGTGATTAGTAGTGCTTCACATAGTGATTAGTAGTGCTTCACATAGTGATTAGTAGTGCTTCACATAGTGATTAGTAGTGCTTCACATAGTGATTAGTAGTGCTTCACATAGTGATTAGTAGTGCTTCACATAGTGATTAGTAGTGGTTCACATAGTGATTAGTAGTGCTTCACTAAGTGATTAGTAGCAGTTATAATGGAGCAACATTGTGCGATCTTGTTTTTATTTAGTTTTGCTATCCTAAGATAAGATAAGATAAGATCACCACCATGCAGACCCTGAATCATTCAGAAACATCCGTGGTTTTTGTGACTTTTTAATTGCTTTATATAGTCGACCATACATCTGCTGATTGACATGTAGCACTACTAATAAATAAATATAAATATACCCGTCTGACGCGACTCTTCCGATCTAGGAGTCCACAAACATCCTGCTGAATATGGTTATCATTTCGGTGTGCGGCAAAATAGTGCAGTGAAGCCGCTTCCTGTCGTTGAGTGGGGTCACGGCCCCCCTAATGGGGACCAGGGTTCGTTAGGTCCGAGTTCCACATCGTGAGCGCAGCCTTAAGGACTTCCTGTCTGTGACTCCGCCCCCTGTAGACGGAGCGCTGCTGGCCGTGGGTTCCCATGACAACTTCATTTACCTCTACACCGTGACGGACAAGGGCCGCAAGTACACACGCTATGGGAAGTGCACTGTGAGTGGGGGGGGGGGGGGGGCGGTGTGTGTGTGTGTGTGTGTGTGTGTGTGTGTGTGTGTGTGTGTGTGTGTGTGTGTGTGTGTGAGTGTGAGTGTGGGTGGGTGGGTGGGTGGGTGGGTGGGTGGGTGTGTGTGTGTGTGTGTGTGTGTGTGTGTGTGTGTGTGTGTGTGTGAGTGTGGGTGTGGGTGGGTGGGTGGGTGTGTGTGTGTGGGTGTGTGGGTGGGTGGGTGGGTGGGTGGGTGGGTGGGTGGGTGGGTGGGTGGGTGGGTGGGGGTGGGTGGGGGGGTGTGTGTGTGTGTGTGTGTGTGTGTGTGTGTGTGTGTGTGAATAAGACAGAGATGAGAGAAGGAACATATCATTGGCTGACTGATTGATTGTCTTCAGGGACATTCCAGCTACATCACACACCTGGACTGGTCTCCTGACAACAACTTCATCATGTCCAACTCAGGGGACTATGAGATCCTCTACTGTGAGTACGACAGGTCCTGCAACATTGTTAGCAGGACACCTAGAGCTAGGGGTCCTTAGGCAGCTAGCAGGACACCTAGAGCTAGGGGTCCTGCAGGCAGCTAGAGGGACACCTAGAGCTAGGGGTCCTGCAGGCAGCTAGAGGGACACCTATTACTAGCGTGCCGGCTGTGTTCGCATTGTGGATGTTAGTGTGCTAGATGTGTTAGCGTGCTAGATGTGTTAGCGTGCTAGATGTGTTAGCGTGCTAGATGTGTTAGCGTGCTAACTGTGTTAGCGTGCTAGATGTGTTAACGTGCTAACTGTGTGTTAGCGTGCTAACTGTGTTAGTGTGCTAGATGTGTGTTAGCGTGCTAACTGTGTTAGCGTGCTAGATGTGTTAGCGTGCTAGATGTGTTAGCGTGCTAACTGTGTTAGCGTGCTAGATGTGTTAACGTGCTAACTGTGTGTTAGCGTGCTAACTGTGTTAGTGTGCTAGATGTGTGTTAGCGTGCTAACTGTGTTAGCATGCTAGATGTGTTAGCGTGCTAACTGTGTTAGTGTGCTAACTGTGTTAGTGTGCTAACTGTGTTAGTGTGCTAGATGTGTTAGCGTGCTAACTGTGTTAGCGTGCTAACTGTGTTAGCGTGCTAACTGTGTTAGCGTGCTAGATGTGTTAGCGTGCTAACTGTGTTAGCGTGCTAACTGTGTTAGCGTGCTAGATGTGTTAGCGTGCTAGATGTGTTAGCGTGCTAGATGTGTTAGCGTGCTAACTGTGTTAGTGTGCTAACTGTGTTTGTTCCAACAGGGGACGTTCCTAACGGCTGCAAACTGATCAGGAACCGCTCCGAATGTAAAGACATCGACTGGGCCACCTACACCTGCGTGCTCGGATTCCACGTATTCGGTGTGTGTGTGTGTGTGTGTGTGTGTGTGTGTGTGTTTTGTGACGTGTCAGTGTGGAATGTATTATGCGTTTGTGTGTCCAAGCTCACATAATAATAATGACATCATGTGTGTAGGGGTGTGGCCTCAGATGTTAATAGATGATGCATGGGGGTGTGGCCTCACATGTTAATGATGTCATCCTGTTTAGGAGTGTGGCCTCACATGTTAATGATGACATAATGTTTAGGGGTGTGGCCTCACATGTTAATGCTGACATCGTGTTTAGGGGTGTGGCCTCACATGTTAATGATGACATCGTGTTTAGGGGTGTGGCCTCACATGTTAATGTTGACATCGTGTTTAGGGGTGTGGCCTCACATGTTAATGATGACATCATGTTTAGGGGTGTGGCCTCACATGTTAATGTTGACATCGTGTTTAGGGGTGTGGCCTCACATGTTAATGATGACATCGTGTTTAGGGGTGTGGCCTCACATGTTAATGATGACATCGTGTTTAGGGGTGTGGCCTCACATGTTAATGATGACATCATGTTTAGGGGTGTGGCCTCACGTGTTAATGATGACATCATGTTTAGGGGTGTGGCCTCACGTGTTAATGATGACATCATGTTTAGGGGTGTGGCCTCACGTGTTAATGATGACATCATGTTTAGGGGTGTGGCCTCACGTGTTAATGATGACATCATGTTTAGGGGTGTGGCCTCACATGTTAATGATGACATCATGTTTAGGGGTGTGGCCTCACGTGTTAATGATGACATCATGTTTAGGGGTGTGGCCTCACGTGTTAATGATGACATCATGTTTAGGGGTGTGGCCTCACGTGTTAATGATGACATCATGTTTAGGGGTGTGGCCGGAGGGCTCAGACGGGACGGACATCAACGCCCTGATCAGGTCTCACAGCAGGAAGGTGATCGCCCTCGCAGACGACTTCTGTAAAGTTCACCTGTTCGCCTACCCCTGCTCAAGGGCCAAGGTAGCACACCTGTCTGTCTGTCTGTCTACTGGTCTGTCTGTCTGTCTACTTGTCTGTCTGTTGACAATGTATTGATTGTTTTGTCTTTATAGAACTGAGAGGATATAGTTGACAAGTTGCCGCTTGACAGACTGGTTCACTTCCTGCTTCCTGTTTCCTGCTTCCTGTTTCCTGCAGGCCCCAAGCCATAAGTACAGCGCCCACAGCAGTCACGTGACCAACGTGAGCTTCCTGTACAACGACAGCCACCTGGTGTCCACAGGGGGGAAGGACACCAGCATCATGCAGTGGAAGCTGGTGGAGAAGAGCCACGCCCTCTCCCTGGGGGAGGGGCCTAGGAGGACCGACCCCGCCCCCCTTCCTCTTAACTCCGCCCCCGTCCAGGAGCTCTCCGACGAGCCCGCCGAGGAGGTCATAGCCAATGGGATGAAGGAGAGCTTAACCGAAACCCCGCCCCACTCTGATTCGACTCCGCCCCCCTCCGACAGCACAGCCAGTCCCAAGGACAGCCTGGACCCCAGTGAGGACACGCCCACTCCGAGTGAGGACACGCCCACTCCTAGCGATGAAGCCTTGCCCGCTTTCACCCCACCCTCCTAGAGAGAGAGAGAGAGAGAGAGAAAGAGACATAGAAGGTAGGGGGAGAGAGAGAGACGGACGGGGGTAGGGAGAGAGAGAGAGAGAGAAAGAGAGGGAAAGAGGAAAGAGAGACAGAGGAAGGGAGAGAGAGAGAGAGAGAGAGCGAGAGAGAGAGAGAGAGAGAGAGAGGAAGGGAGAGAGAGAGAGAGAGAGGCGCCTGTTGGTCTCAGTGTTTACTATGCGTTCTGCAGCAAATCTACTTCCTCACCCTCTCCTTCCCCCCTCTCCCCTCAGTCCCTCACCCACTTGTCCCACCCGCCTCCTCACCCGTCCTCCCCTCCCCCCTACTCCCCTCACCGCTGCCCCCCCCCTCACCACCAGTCATCTGCCAGAATAGGCTCCGCCTCTTTTGTAAGCCGTAAGCATCTGGAGTTATGAAGGAATGTGTGTTTGTCTGTGGGTGTGTGTGTGGGTGCACACACAGATACACACTTACACACACATGCACACCTACACACAGACACACGCATACACACACACGCACACACAGACACACACATACACATACGCACACATACATACACACGCACACCTACACACAGACACACGCATACACACACACGCACACACAGACACACACATACACATACGCACACATACATACACACGCACACACACACACAAAAGTACCAAGACACACCAAGGTCTAGCTTTGGGGGAGTGTTTAGGGGCGCGGTTAGGAGATGTTTAGGGGCGCGTTTAGGAGATGTTTAGGGGCGCGGTTAAGAGATGTTTAGGGGCGCGGTTAGGAGATGTTTAGGGGCGCGGTTAGGAGATGTTTAGGGGCGCGGTTAAGAGATGTTTAGGGGCGCGGTTAGGAGATGTTTAGGGGCGCGGTTAGGAGATGTTTAGGGGCGCGGTTAAGAGATGTTTAGGGGCGCGGTTAGGAGATGTTTAGGGCCGCGGTTAGGAGATGTTTAGGGGCGCGGTTAGGAGATGTTTAGGGGCGCGGTTAGGAGATGTTTAGGGGCGTGGTTAAGAGATGTTTAGGGGCGCGGTTAGGAGATGTTTAGGGGCGCGGTTAGGATATTGTTAGGGTGGGTTAGGGTGTGGTTGGGGCGGGGTTGGGGCGGGGCTAAATGATGATTAGGGGCGGGTTAGGAGGTTGTTAGGGGCGGGGCTGGTGCAGCGAACCAGAGCCAAGCTTTGAGTTAATGAGTAGGCCTCCTGGTGCTGACAGGATGTGACATCACAGGACGCAGAGAGGTGTAGGGTGGGTTCTGGTTCCGGGTCCGCCTCCAGAGGGCAGCTGTTTATTTTTGATGAATCTTTTCTCCTTTGAGCCATTCTTTGAGGTGTTATTGTTACCTGTACTGTAGGTCAGTGTGTGTGGGGATACTGTGTTTCTGTCTGCACGACGGTTCAGATGAACTCCCTTTGAGAGAATCGAACGCTTCTCTCTGCCTCTCTCTCTCCTACGCCACTTCCTGTGTGTTCAGCCTGGCTGCAGCGGTGTGTATATAATGGGTTTCCTCTTGTGTATATTTCTGCTCTCACTCGGTCATGTGTCCGGTTCACCACTAGGGGGAGACAGTCAGCTGCTTCTCATCTGTCAACAGCTGTGTGCCTATCCTGGATGTCGGATTGTAGAGGGGGGGGGGGGGGGGCTTCCATTCGTAGTGTAGTATAATCGATCCATCAATATCTATCTCATCATATTTCTACATGCCTATCCAACTATCTTATGTCATTATACTTCTATCTCTCTTTCATCATATTTCTATCCAACTATCTTATGTCGTTATACTTCTATCTCTCTTTCATCATATTTCTATCCAACTATCTTATGTCATAATACTTCTATCTCCTCCATCATCTAGCTTTCTAGTGCTCCATCTCTGCATTTTCTGAGATTGTGTTTTTTAATGGAAGGGTTTGAAGAGATCAGCTTCAAGACTCAAGTGAAACGGGGGAGAGGGGGGGAGAGGGAGGGGGGGGAGAAAAGGGGACGACTGATGGGAGATTTAACTTGATCATGTGATGTGTTTTGAGCCAATCGTATCTCTCATGCATTCCTGTCTGAAGACAGAGACCGTACTGAAGATTTCAAACATTAAGTAAATAAACATTTTAAATCAACGGCGGTCTTGTTTCCCTTTGTTCTGCTAGCTGACCCTTTATGGTCCTCAGAGCGTCTCCCTGGTCCCGGTGTGAGGGGGACGCGGTCCGACCGGGTCCCGGTGTGAGGGGGACGCGGTCCGACCGGGTCCCGGTGTGAGGGGGACGCGTACCGACCGGGTCCCGGTGTGAGGGGGACGCGGTCCGACCGGGTCCCGGTGTGAGGGGGACGCGGTCCGACCGGGTCCCGGTGTGAGGGGGACGCGTACCGACCGGGTCCCGGTGTGAGGGGGACGCGGTCCGACCGGGTCCCGGTGTGAGGGGGACGCGGTCCGACCGGGTCCCGGTGTGAGGGGGACGCGTACCGACCGGGTCCCGGTGTGAGGGGGACGCGGTCCGACCGGGTCCCGGTGTGAGGGGGACGCGGTCCGACCGGGTCCCGGTGTGAGGGGGACGCGGTCCGACCGTCTCCCCTCGTCCTCCCGCACCCCGCGGTCTCTGGAGGAACGCCCGGTCTTCCAATGACTCCCTTCTCTCCCTGCCACAGTTCTGGAAGATCAGGCGTTCTTTCGGCGGTGTGATTGACATGCCAGTGGTGTTTGCTGCTGACGCGTTTCCATAACGATGCTTCTGGACGTGGTGTCGCTGTTTTTAAAGTTCTGCTCCTCAGGAACCCGGAGGTCAGGATCTGGAGGAGAGCAGCAGGTAGGCCTTTCTTTCAAATGTGGAACTTTTAGCTCTTAAGCTTTTCATTTTTCCACTCTTTCTAAATATATTTGATATATGATCTAAAACAATATTTTTGATCGTATGAGCATCAGTAGTGGTCTGACTGGTTGCAGTTCGAGTGAGAGCAGACCGAAATGTTTTAATCTTGTTTCAGTTCAACGTTTGCAGACTAATCATGATTGTGTTTGCGTGGAACCAAGCTAGAACTGCAGAGTTCAAACAAACGAAATCAATACTCGCTCTTAAAATGTGAGCAGACGTTCAAGACGTTCCCCTCGTCTGAACGACCAGAACGGAACAGAACTTCAGGAGAACTGAACTCACCGGGCAGAACATTGACCGTCAGCATCCACTGATTGCTAATATGTGTGTGTGTGTGTGCCCGCGCGCGCGCGCGTGTGTGTGTGTGTGTGTGTGTGTGTGTGTGTGTGTGTGTGTGTGTGTGTGTGTGTGTGTGTGTGTGTGTGTGTGTGTGTGTGTGTGTGTGTGTGTGTGTGTGTGTGTGTGTTTGAATAGTTTGTTAGTAAACAACATGGATCCAGACCACTTCAGTTTATTTGAATAAAGACATCAGAAAAAAGGTTTGCTTCAATCGTGTTAGCCAAACTAGTTAGCTTAGCTCAAGTTGGCTTAGCTTGGTGTCAGATGAGCGCTAGATGAAGGCAGCACAGTGACATGGTGTCCAGCTGAAGCGAGTCGCGGACCAGAAGCAGGCGTTCAGGCGTTGCAGAGGCTCGTAAAACAGCACTTCCATCCCGGCCGGTCACACAGATCCAGGCGAGCACAGCCCTTCTCTCCGGTCACTACTGTAGACGGAAAAAACTGTTACAAAAAGGAAAAATGTATAGGGGAAGAGACAAAGGTCAGCTCGAGTTCAGGCCTCGAAAACTCTGTAGTAGACAGGGTTATCTGAAGTTCAGGTTTCAAAATATCAGACGATAAGACAAATGGCTCATAATGAAAGTTCATCAAGACTAACACCTATAGAAAACTACTACCTAAAAGCAGAACACAGAAAACCACAAAGCGACGTGGAACAAGCTTTACCATACGCAACGCATAAAGGCGTCCCAACTGAAAGTGGAGACTTTCTCCTAATTTGGACATAAAGAACTAGTACGACAGTTATTCTGTCTAGCAACTGATAAGAATGTCCAGCAACTGACAAGAAAGCCATCCCACCCGAAGGGCGGGAATTCAACATTTATAAACCCCAACTAGACAAATGACATGTGTGTATTAGCCCTGCGGCGCTCGAGCGAGTGACGTTGTCTCTTCTTACGTGTTGAGAGCTCAGTACTGAGTAGCTGATATACCTGTAATATCGTTCTTGTACTATTCTATTGATAGACCTTGTTTTATACTTATTAAATTCATGGGAATCTCAACTCAATTGAAGTGTTGATCTCAATTCTTACTTAGGAGGGTTCCATATAATTAAAAGCCAACTCGATCATTTTACTAGACAACACTACACACACACACACACACACACACACACACACACGCACGCGCACACACGCACACACGCACAAACACACACACACACAGGCACACACGCACACACACACACACAGGCACACACACACACACACAGGCACACACACACACACACACACAGGCACAAACACACACACACACACACACACAGGCACACACACGCACATACGCACGCGCGCACACACACACACACACGC
>JACYXH010000770.1:320000-322500 GCA_026745465.1 Lota lota
CCTGGTTATCTACCTTCTACACCTGGTTATCTACCTTCTACACCTGGTTATCTACCTTCTAAACCTGGTTATCTACCTTCTACACCTGGTTATCTACCTTCTACACCTGGTTATCTACCTTCTACACCTGGTTATCTACCTTCTACACCTGGTTATCTACCTTCTAAACCTGGTTATCTACCTTCTACAAAAGGAGATGAGCCTGTGGCTGCTTCCTGTCTGTTACTGATGGACTGAAGACTTCACTTCCCAGGCGCTAAACCCAAGTACTGTGATGAGAGCTGAGATTGAAGTCATCTTGTGATGACTGTGTGTGTGTGTGTGCGTGTGCGTGTGTGAGAGTAGCTCAGATTGGATAGTGAAGTGTTATCCTCTCAGATCCAACATGTCTGTTTGGATTCTCCTCTTCCTAAACAACGAAGGGGGAAATGATGATGTCACAGGTTGAAAGCCCTGTTGTTGTTAAATAATTCAGATCAGATTAAATAATTCAGATTCAGAGCTGAATCTGTCTGACTTTGATTTGATCAGGTTTCAGAGCTGAAACGTATTTACCAGAAAACCAGTAGTAATGATCATGTTTGATCCCCAAGTTAGGACAGATCAATAGAACAAAGACGTCTTATTTATTAGAGAAAGTAGACGATGGTAATATTAATGACATGATGCATAGTCATATATATATATATATATATATATATATATATATATATATATATATATATATATATATATATATATATATAATATTGTAACAAGTAGAGAAGATTGACCGGCTTAATCGCCATGGAGATGTGAGAGTTCACTCCTGGCTGGCCTTGAGCCCTCAGACAACATCCTGGTATCTGGACCAGCCTGAAACCATGGCAACCGGCCCCATCCCACCGGGTACTGGGTCAGAACCCCCCCCCCCCCCCCCCCCCCCGTCTCTAGCTAGCTCTATCAACTCTCTGTCTCTATCTCTAGCTAACTCTATCACTCTCTCTCTGTCTCTAACTAGCTCTATCACTCTCTCTCTCTGTCTCTAGCTAGCGCTATCACTCTCTGTCTCTAGCTAACTATCACTCTCTCTCTGTCTCTAGCTAACTCTAGCACTCTCTCTGTCTCTAGCTAACTCTATCACTCTCTGTCTCTATCTCTAGCTAACTATATCACTCTCTCTCTGTCTCTAGCTAGCTCTATCACTCTCTGTCTCTAGCTAGCTCTATCACTCTGTCTCTAGCTAACTATCACTCTCTCTCTCTGTCTCTAGCTAACTATATCACTCTCCGTCTCTAGCTAACTCTATCACTCTCTCTGTCTCTAGCTAGCTCTATCAACTCTGTCTCTATCTCTAGCTAACTATATCACTCTCTCTCTGTCTCTAGCTAACTCTATCACTCTCTGTCTCTAGCTAACTCTATCACTCTCTATCTCTAGCTAACTCTATCACTCTCTCTCTCTCTGTAGCTAACTCTATCACTCTCTGTCTCTAACTAACTATCACTCTCTCTGTCTCTAGCTAACTATCAACTCTCTGTCTCTATCTCTAGCTAACTCTATCACTCTCTCTCTCTGTCTCTAGCTAGCTCTATCACTCTCTCTAGCTAACTCTATCACTCTCTGTCTCTAGCTAACTCTATCTCTATCTCTAGCTAACTCTATCACTCTCTGTCTCTAGCTAACTCTATCTCTAGCTAACTCTATCACTCTCTGTCTCTAGCTAACTCTATCTCTATCTCTAGCTAACTCTATCACTCTCTCTCTGTCTCTAGCTAACTCTATCACTCTCTGTCTCTATCTAACTCTATCACTCTCTCCCCCGTGTGTCTCCCGCCTGGCAGCTCAAACACCTAGGACATTATCACAGTAGGACACACGCAGGTGTGTGTGTGTGTGTGTGTGTGTGTGTGTGTGTGTGTGTGTGTGTGTGTGTGTGCGTGCCTGGTACTGTGTATTAGTTTGTGTTGTGCTGTGTACTAGTTGTGTGCAGTAATGCATATTAGAGTATATAATAGAGGCCTGACATTATCAAGGACATCTACATATTTGATTGACAGGTGAGTGTCATGGCAACGGGAGTGGGCCGCTCATCCCTCTGTCTCTGCAGGATTACAGGATGAGGAACGCCTCGCCTCATTAGACCTCTGGTTCCTCCTCTGGTTCTTCCTCTGGTTCCTCCTCTGGTTCCTCCTCTGGTTCCTCCTCTGGTTCCTCCTCTGATTCCTCCTCTGGTTCTGGCAGACCGAGACTCATGAGCTGAGGGTGTGGTTCCTCACTGAGCTAATAAAGCTTTGGTTTAGAGGCAGAGGTTCCTCACTGAGCTAATAAAGCTTTGGTTTAGAGGCAGAGGTTCCTCACTGAGCTAATAAAGCTTTGGTTTAGAGGCAGAGATTCCTCACTGAGCTAATAAAGCTTTGGTTTAGAGGCAGAGGTTCCTCACTGAGCTAATAAAGCTTTGGTTTAGAGGCAGAGGTTCCTCACTGAGCTAATAAAGCTTTGGTTTAGAGGCAGAGGTTCC
>JACYXH010000770.1:325000-355000 GCA_026745465.1 Lota lota
GACAGGACTTGTACTCAATGGTGTTAGCTTGTCTGCTGCACCTCAGCTAGTCTGAGATGTGGCCTCCCCTAGCAACACTTTAGTCTATCTAACAACGGAGGGATTTCTCCCTTCTGTCCTCCGTTGTCATGGGGATGCTGTAGTGGTGTTGGCCTGAACCTCTTCTTTGCATTTAAGGAGAAAACAAAAACATTCATTTCACAAAATAAACTTTATTCTCAGAGGAATGACAATGACTGCTGTAAAGAACGTGCAAACATAGAACTCTGATTGCAAAAAAGAATATTCTGGATTAGCATTAGCTCCACCAGCAGCCACCCCAACACACCTGAGCGCACACACCTGAGCGCACACACCTAGCGTTAGCACTGCAGCGTTTGAAGTGTCCAAACCCAGCCGGTCCCCAGCGCTAGATCGTGTGTGAGTGGGGAGAGGCTGTATGGCCAGACTGATCCCAGATCAGATCGTTCAGAATCGACCCAGCAGCGGAGACGGGTGAGAGGACAACAAGCGAGTAAATAAATAGGAGAGCGTTTCCTGGACAATGTCGTTGGAATATGAGGAGGCTAAGAGAGTGGCATCATCCCTCGTTGTGAGGTGCATCACTTGTTCCTGGGCTGCGCTGCGATGTAGAGAGCCACGAGGCAGTAGAGAGTCCCCCCGATGGTCAGTCCCATGGTGGTCCGGTACAACATCTTGTCCATCACCCCCTTCTTCAGGTGGACTGGAATACCGTCAGCCTTCTGCACGCGCACGCACACGCACACACACACACACACACACACACACACACACACACACACACACACACACACAGTTTAACAACAACCCTGTTCACCTCCCTCTCATCTCACCTTAAATGGTTGTGTCCTAAAACTATTAGTTAACCGGGTTGACATGAGAGCGTGTTTTGTCCTGCTGTACCCCAGGGTCAGGGGTCAGCGACCCCTTACCTGGAAGAGCTTCTGCAGGTCAGGGACTTTGTTGGAGCCCAAGTACTCGACGTGACTCGCCACCTCGGAGACGATCTTGGTGGGCGACGCGAAGATCATCGGCGATGGCTCAGCGGGAACCCCAGGCTTCAGCCCCTGACAGCAGATCCAAACCAAACACTCATCCAATGATGATCACAATAATCGAGGATGTTCCTAACGACCGAATAACCAACGTAGTACGACGGCTTCATTTCCGTTCATCTGAGATATGCGAGTAGCACTGCTGGGCTGGATCAATGCTATTGGGACTTATTGAAATGTGATTGCCCCTCCGTATAGGACGCACGCTAACTAGCCTGTTAGCTCCAGAAGGTCACCGTGGTTGAGGTGTTTTACCTGCGGGATGTACGCGGAGGTCGTGGCTCCAGTCAGCCGCTGCGTTACTCCGTTTAGTCGGTAGTACATGTTTGAATGTGTGTAAGTATAGTTTCAGTGTGTAATCTACTGAGGAATAACACTAACTGTGCTGGTCCACAGAAGGAGAGTGCGGGTCCTTGCACCTCTGGCTGGCTAGTCCAGGATGACGTCACACCACCATAAAAGGGCCTAATTATAGCTGTCGGTGTCTCGCCTGCATTTAAAATAATCTTCCACTGCAATATTCAAAATAAAACGGCAAAAACAACAACAATTGAATACACATAGCCGAGTCAAAAATGTTTATTAAACGAATTAAAGGGTAATACCAACACCAATGTTTTTTTTAACGATCTATGCAAAATACATGAACGAATTAAAAGCATGTAATTTAGCCTACTTTTAAATTGAAAAACACATCCATATAATAGTAAAAAAATGTGCGTACTGCTAATACATTATTCCAATTATAAATCTGGTTTCCGAGAAGTCTAATGTTTTAAAAGAAACATAGCTTTACATGCAAAACGGCCGACCTCTGGAAACAGTTAACTATCTTGGGTCCACAGCGGCTCAGCAGCGTCTTTTAAAATGAATGTTTGCTTAACAAACATTCAAGGCCTCTACTTTTTGGAATGCCATCCACTGTTAGCTACAACGAACATTAAAGTCCCAGCAAGGAAAGATTCACAAATATAAAAAAATACACGCATCAGTTATGACAAGAGCAATAACATTAAGGCCATAAAAAGTAAAGGATTCCTTTATTTATGCACAGAAAGATTGAACTGTTGAGTTGAAAATTGGTAAAATTGGTTTTTTAGTTTATATAGAGTTAATTCAGCTATAATCTCAGTCCGTGGGTAGGAAGATATAAAACAATGCAGTGCAATACAAACAATACAATACAAACTATTAAAAACAATACAAATAGCAAAATGTCCAAACAGTACATCACATATATCATTGAAAATATCCACTACATAGTCTCATGTTTGAAAACTGTTTTAATGTTGTGTTAATTATCCTGACACATGTGGATTCTCTGGTAAGGGTGGGGAACATTTAGTCTATCCTGGTTCTACCAGAACATCTAGTCTATCATGGTTCTACCAGAACGTCTATCCTGGTTCTACCAGAACATCTAGTCTATACTGGTTCTACCAGAACATCTAGTCTATCCTGGTTCTACCAGAACATTTAGTCTATCCTGGTTCTACCAGAACATCTAGTCTATCCTGGTTCTACCAGAACATCTAGTCTATCCTGGTTCTACCAGAACACTTAGTCTATCCTGGTTCTACTTGCCCAGAACATCTCGTCTATCCTGGTTCTAATACCAGAACATCTAGTCTATCCTGGTTCTAATACCAGAACATCTAGTCTATCCTGGTTCTACTAGACCAGAACATCTAGTCTATACTGGTTCTACTAGACCAGAACATCTAGTCTATCCTGGTTCTACCAGAGCATCTAGTCTATCCTGGTTCTACTAGACCAGAACATCTTGTCTATCCTGGTTCTACTAGACCAGAACATCTAGTCTATACTGGTTCTACCAGAACATCTAGTCTATCCTGGTTCTACTAGACCAGAACATCTAGTCTATACTGGTTCTACTAGACCAGAACATCTAGTCTATCCTGGTTCTACCAGAGCATCTAGTCTATCCTGGTTCTACTAGACCAGAACATCTAGTTTATCCTGGTTCTACTAGACCAGAACATCTAGTCTATCCTGGTTCTACTAGACCAGAACATCTAGTCTATCCTGGTTCTACTAGACCAGAACATCTAGTCTATCCTGGTTCTACCAGAGCATCTAGTCTATCCTGGTTCTACTAGACCAGAACATCTAGTCTATCCTGGTTCTACTAGACCAGAACATCTAGTCTATCCTGGTTCTACTAGACCAGAACATCTAGTCTATCCTGGTTCTACCAGAGCATCTAGTCTATCCTGGTTCTACTAGACCAGAACATCTTGTCTATCCTGGTTCTACTAGACCAGAACATCTAGTCTATACTGGTTCTACCAGAGCATCTAGTCTATCCTGGTTCTACTAGACCAGAACATCTAGTCTATACTGGTTCTACTAGACCAGAACATCTAGTCTATCCTGGTTTAGAGTCTTAAGAAGCAGGTTCTCCAGGTTCTTCAGATCAGTGGGTCTCCAGCCCCCCTCTACCCCTGGGCCCCTGGGTGGAGCCCCTGGGTGGAGGGGTACCTGGGTGGGGCCCCTGGGTGGAGGGGCACCTGGGTGGAGGGGCACCTGGGTGGGGCCCCTGGGTGGGGCCCCTGGGTGGAGGGGCCCCTGGGTGGAGGGGTACCTGGGTGGGGCCCCTGGGTGGAGGGGCACCTGGGTGGAGGGGTACCTGGGTGGGGCCCCTGGGTGGAGGGGCACCTGGGTGGGGCCCCTGGGTGGAGGGGCACCTGGGTGGGGCCCCTGGGTGGAGGGGCACCTGGGTGGAGGGGCACCTGGGTGGAGGGGCACCTGGGTGGGGCCCCTTGTCAGCTGATGAACCCGGGGGACGGGCTGCGTCGGGCCGAGCGGACCTGGAGCTCGTGGTAGCACTGGACGAAGCTGTGGTAGATGAAGGTGATGGGCAGCGCCAGCAGCACGATGCCGCTCACCACGCACACGCCCCCCAGCACGCGCCCCGGCACCGTCACCGGGTACATGTCCCCGTAGCCCACCGTCGTCATGGAGATGATGACCCACCAGGAGGCGGCGGGGATGCTGGCGTAGGCCGGGTTGCCGCGGTCCAGCCCGTGCTCCAGCAGCTGGGCCAGGGCGCTGAAGATCGCCATGGCGACGCAGACGAAGACCAGCAGCATGACCATCTCGCGGTAGCAGCGCCGCAGCGTCAGCGCCAGCGTCTGCAGCCCCAGGAAGTGGCGCGCCAGCTTGACGAGCCAGAAGACCCTCAGGACGCGCAGCACGCGCAGCGCCACGCCCGCCCGCTGCAGCTGGGAGCGCTGCTGCCCCGTCAGCATCGTCACGGCGACCGAGACGTAGTACGGCGCCACGGCCAGCAGGTCGATCACGTTGAGCGGCCGACGCACAAACTCCCACTTGTCTCGGGACACGGCGAAGCGGACGACGCACTCGGCTGTGAACCAACCGATGCACACCGCCTCCATCACCCTGCACACAGACAGCCAATCACAGCTAGGCTCCACACAGAGACCAGTACAGACAGCCAATCACAGCTAGGCTCCACACAGAGACCAGTACAGACAGCCAATCACAGCTAGGCTCCACACAGAGACCAGTACAGACAGCCAATCACAGCTAGGCTCCACACAGAGACCAGTACAGACAGCCAATCACAGCTAGGCTCCACACAGAGACCAGTACAGACAGCCAATCACAGCTAGGCTCCACACAGAGACCAGTACAGACAGCCAATCACAGCTAGGCTCCACACAGAGACCAGTACAGACAGCCAATCACAGCTAGGCTCCACACAGAGTCCAGTACAGACAGCCAATCACAGCTAGGCTCCACACAGAGACCAGTTCAGACAGCCAATCACAGTTAGGCTCCACACAGAGACCAGTACAGACAGCCAATCACAGCTAGGCTCCACACAGAGACCAGTACAGACAGCCAATCACAGCTAGGCTCCACACAGAGACCAGTACAGACAGCCAATCACAGCTAGGCTCCACACAGAGACCAGTACAGACAGCCAATCACAGCTAGGCTCCACACAGAGACCAGTACAGACAGCCAATCACAGCTAGGCTCCACACAGAGACCAGTACAGACAGCCAATCACAGCTAGGCTCCACACAGAGACCAGTTCAGACAGCCAATCACAGTTAGGCTCCACACAGAGACCAGTTCAGACAGCCAATCACAGTTAGGCTCCACACAGAGACCAGTTCAGACAGCCAATCACAGTTAGGCTCCACACAGAGACCAGTACAGACAGCCAATCACAGTTAGGCTCCACACAGAGACCAGTTCAGACAGCCAATCACAGTTAGACACCAGACAGAGATGAGGACGCTATGTAGAATAAAGTTACAGAATCCATAAGTGAGTAAAAGTCACCAAAAAATATTACTTGACTTTTTCACCTTTTTAGGTCATTTCCACTATCCGAATTCACATACTTAGCGATCTGCTTTACATAATGTAATGAGCTTGATTGTTTTGTTCGGGAGGCAAATAAACGGAGGAAAGGGGCTTAACCTTCAAGAAAAAGATAGGTCCTATCATCATGTTAACTAATATCAAAAGCTGACCGCTTGACTCTAAGAAACGTCATTAAGGAGGAGAAGCCATTCCAGTTATCAGTGAAACGTGTCGCGCTGCAGACAGATTTCAGCACCACTGACAGCGCCAACATTATACCATACAACATTTACATCATGTTCTGTCGTTGTGATACGACCTGAATCCAAACAACACCGTAAAGTCTAGTAGCCGCGTCAGACCTGTTCTCCCCCACCGCCTTGCCCTCCTCCGTCTGCCAGTCTGGGAGGGTGCTCGCGCAGAGCATCACCATGGACACCAAGACAAACAGCATGGACACCGAGGCGAGGATCTGGGCTGCGACGGACGAGGTTGGCTCCTCGAAGATCCTCCTCGTCCTCTCCAGCCACCGAGCCCGCCTCCCCACCGGCCCCTCGGTCAGAGGCTCTTGTGCCCCCCGGGGCTCCTGGGCTTTTCCCTCCTCGGGGAGGTGGGTGCAGGTGTCAGTCAACCGGTCGTCCAGTCTCCGCTGGCAGCAGGGCTCGAGGTCGGGGGTCTCCAGCCCCCAGTACAGCATCTCGTGGTAGAAGGACAGCTCGCACATCTGCGGTGCGAAGCGCAGCGTGCCGCGCCGGACGTACAGCATGATGAAGCCGAACGCCTCCGCGTGCCGATCGAAGAAGAACTCGTTGGTCTCGCGGTCGTAGTCATCGCACACCTCCAGCACCTCGCGCTCCGACGCGCACCTGTGCAGGCGGCTCACGCGGCTCAGCGGGAAGTCTCGGATCACGTCTCTAGAGAAGGCGTACCTCGTGCCGCCGACGTTCAGGACACAAACCGTCTTCCCGAACTTCATCTTGTCGCGTTATGTCCACTTGCTCATGGTGCGCGTAACTTACCTGTACGATAACAACTTTAATACGGTTTAAACTTTACGACACTTGCCACTGCGTCCGCGCACAACTACAGGGGCGGACTGGGCGCACGAGGGGTAGTTACCGGAGACCACAGCGTGACATCGAGAATACACGTTACGTCACCGCGACGTCATCTACGGACGGAGAGGATGTCAGGGTGTGTGTCTTTCCACATGAAACACGCTCACCTGGAATCACTAGACTAAACTGACTGCACTAACTAACTAGACCAACTCACGTTCTAGACTAACTAACTAGACTAGCCTAGCTATCTATACTAACTAACTAACTAACTAGAGTAAGGTGAGATACATGATTGTGCAGTTAAAAATCGAAGCATCGCTCTTGTACACAACGTGATGACAGCATTTATCATCATTATCTCTCTCTCTCTCTCTCTCTCTCTCTCTCTCTCTCTCTCTCTCTCTCCCCCCCCCCCCCTCTCTCTCTCGCTCTCTCCCTCTCTCTCTCGCTCTCTCGCTCTCTCTCTCTCTCTCTCTCTCTCGCTCTCTCTCTCTCCCCCCCTCTCTCTCTCGCTCTCTCGCTCTCTCTCTCTCTCTCTCTCTCTCTCTCTCTCTATATATATATATATATATATATATATTATATCATCACCTTATTTTCTTTTATTTTACTTTTGGTGTGCTTTGGAAACGTTAATATTTCATTCAATTGAATAGAAACAGTGTGGCACTTTGCCATCCTTTCCAATGTCCAACCAAGAGCAGATCCACCAGTACCAGTTCAACGGACCAGTAAGCCCCACCGTCTCCTCTCCCAGTCCCGCAGAGAGCGCTCCCGTCTCTCTAGTGGTGGCGGTCGCCCTCTGGGGTACGCCCTCTGGGGTACGCCCTCTGGGGTACGCCCTCTGGGGTACGCCCCTGGGGTACGCCCTCTGGGGTACGCCCTCTGGGGTACGCCCTCTGGGGTACGCCCTCTGGGGTACGCCCCTGAGGTACACAGGACACGGTGAGCTGTAACACACACACACACACACACACACACACACACACACACACACACACACACACACACACACTATAAATAAACTATTATACTATTATCTATTAAACTATTCCGATTACAAAGTCAAGTACTGTTTAAATGACCCTATATTAACCAACATTTTACTGTCAGTTTAGTTGAGCATATAATTATTTCTGTTAAAAGTATTTATAGTAATGGATTATATTGACAAGAGAACACTTGGAGGGTTTTTCTTACAGGGTTATTTAGTGTTTAATGGAGTTGGAGGGTTATGAGGGATATTTCAGCGGGGACTTCCCCTTCCAGACCAGTTGGAGGCGGTAATACGCCAGAGCTGTTTACTACATGAAGAAAACAAGAAGAAGAAGAGGAGTGTAACGGAGAAGATAAGAGGAGAAGGAGAAGGAGGAGGAGGAGAAGAGAAGAACAAGTTGAAAGTTGAAAGAAAAGGATTAACTCAAGATTTGTGCGGTTTGAGACGGAACGACGATACAGTGGTGTGTGTTTCATTTCTAACGTGCACTTTACAGCTCTTAGCGGTTTAGCTGTTAGCTGTCTAGCGCTTAGCGGTGTAGCTGTAAACGTATCGGGTTGTTAGCATCTAAGCTAACAAACAGGCGTTCCTTCAAACTTTACTTTCCAACCAGTTTCTCAACGGGGTTCACTTCTCCAGTTATTCCAGTTGGTCATGTTACTGCTCATTTGTTTTGGCCTTAAACTGTAAACTGGTCGAGCAGTGTTTTTGGTATTGAACCGTTATCGTGCACTCCGTGTGAGGGGAACGTTCAGGGACAGCGGCTTATCTCCGAGCTGTCAGGTCGACCAGGAGCCCGCTGGAGCCGCTTCGTCTGCTGGGGCTCCGCCACCACGTCTGGCGCAAAGCACGCCTTCATGTCTCTCTGTCAGGGCGGTCATTGTGTGTGGACTGTGGAGATTGTGTGTTGAGTGTGTGGTGATGTGTGTGTTGATTGTGTGGTCATTGTGTGTTGATTGTGTGGTCATTGTGTGTTGATTGTGTGGTCATTGTGTGTTGATTTTATGGTCATTGTGTGTTGATTGTGTTTGTTGTGCGTTGATTATGTGTTTATTTTGCGTTGATTGTGAATGAACCGCGCCTATAATCTTGAGGTGACTCACGTCCATAATATGTGAAAGAGTACCACTGACTTCACTTGGAGTGCGGCTTGAATTACACACGGCTGAGTAATCTGCCGCTGGGGGATACTACTAACTTCACATCAAAAACCTCTCATTGTTGGCCGAATAATGCCGTGATGACGTGAGTCGTGTCCCCCGCTGCTGTCCGACCTGATACACCCAGTCTTGGGGGGGGGGGGGGGGGGGGGGGGGGGGGGGGGAGACAGAGTTTCCACAGGGAACAGAGTTGTAAACTGATGTATGATTTTCACTTCACTGGCTCCGGTGGCGGAACATAATTTCTCGGCGTTAGAATGAACTATTTTCCATTTGTGTTGTCGTGGTTATGGTTGTGTTGTTACCGTGGTAACTGGTGATGGTCTTGCCATGGAAATGGTGTCATTGCCAGGGCGATGCTGTGGTGATAGGGTTGTTATGGGTCACTGTCCATGTAACATGGAGGAAACACAACTCCAGTGAATGTGTTGTTGATATGACGTTGTTGTGTTGTTGATATGACGTTGTTGTGTTGTTGATATGACGTTGTTGTGTTGTTGATATGACGTTGTTGTGTTGTTGATATGACGTTGTTGACATGACGTTCCTCTCTCCAGCCACGATGCACTACTACCGGTATGAGAGCGCAGAAGTCAGCTGCTGCTTCAAGTACCTCATGTTCAGCTATAACATCATCTTCTGGGTGAGTACTAGTACTACATACCACCTTAAGTACTACATACAACCGTAAGTACTACATACCACCTTAAGCACTACATACTACCGTAAGCACTACATACCACCGTAAGCACTACATACCACCGTAAGCACTACATACCACCGTAAGCACTACATACCACCGTACCATTTAGATGGTCTGTAGCCCCAGGCAAGCCCAGGCAACCCCATTCTTACGCCCTTATTCTGGAAGAGATATCATTGTGAAACACTGACCGTGTTGTTGTGAAAGGATGTACTTCCTGAGTTCTGGGCCCCAGAGTGTCAACGGCCCCACCCAGGTCCTCCGAAGTTCGCCTGCCATGTTTGTTGCTCTTTTTAACCTCCCCTTACCTCTGAACTCAGAGCCAGCCATCTGCTAGAGATCACTTCCTCCCTATGATGGCGCCACAGGAAATGATAAGAGTCACTTCCTGTGGCGCCATGGCAACTACCCGTAAGGACTGCGTGAAGCCAGTGGAGCGTTCTGAGACCTTTTAGTAAACTTTCCCTTTTGGAAGGAAAGTGTTTGTCACACTTGCTACGCCCAAGATAAATAATGGTAATAGTGAATCGAAAATGCGATAGAAGTAAAAATAGAGTCAGTGAAAACATTTACAGTACTCGAACATGTACTTAGAATATCCCCGAAAATATATCCCAGAAGGTAAGTTGTGGTGTTACAGCCACACTAAGGACAGCACATCAAGGAGAAGTGAAGTAAGAGAGGATGTTTCAACCCTCAGCTGATGGGACAGGACATGACGCCCACGTCCTGACCACGCCCACATCCTGACCTCGCCCATGTTCTATTTGTGTTTCAGCTGGCCGGCGCCGCCTTCATCGCCATCGGCTTCTGGGCCTGGAGCGAGAAGGTAAAGATCTGCTGCTCCTCCTGCCACTACATGTCCTGCTCCTCCTCCTAACACATGTCCTGCTCCTCCTCCTAACACATGTCCTGCTCCTCCTCCTAACACATGTCCTGCTCCTCCTCCTAACACCACATGTCCTGCTCCTCCTCCTAACACCACATGTCCTGCTCCTCCTCCTGCCACTACATGTCCTGCTCCTCCTCCTAACACCACATGTCCTGCTCCTCCTCCTAACACCACATGTCCTGCTCCTCCTCCTAACACCACATGTCCTGCTCCTCCTCCTAACACATGTCCTGCTCCTCCTCCTAACACCACATGTCCTGCTCCTCCTCCTAACACCACATGTCCTGCTCCTCCTCCTGCCACTACATGTCCTGCTCCTCCTCCTGCCACTACATGTCCTGCTCCTCCTCCTAACACATGTCCTGCTCCTCCTCCTAACACATGTCCTGCTCCTCCTCCTGCCACTACATGTCCTGCTCCTCCTCCTAACACCACATGTCCTGCTCCTCCTCCTAACACCACATGTCCTGCTCCTCCTCCTCCTCCTAACACCACATATATATATATATATATATATATATATATATATATATATATATAATAATAATAATAATATTGAAGGCGGTGTGGTTCGTTATTATATAGATTCCCTGTCTCCATGGAGACACTAATGTACTGTACAGGGAACTAACTGAAACCGTAGTTAAAAAGTATAAAAGTATAAAAGTAAAAAGTATTAAAGTATAAAAAGTATAAAGTATAAAAGTATAAAGTATAAAGTATAAAAAGTATAAAGTATAAAACAAGTTTGTCCGTGAAGAAGCTCTGGTGCCTCACCAGCCAGAACGAGCTGGACTTCTTTACACCGTACACCCCAACCCTAACTGCAGCTCCCCTCCCCTCCACCAGGGCGTGCTGTTGGACCTGACCCGGGTGCAGGGGTTCGACCCGGTGTGGATAGTCCTTGTGGCGGGGGCCATCACCTTCATCCTGGGCTTTGCCGGCTGTGTGGGCGCGCTCAGAGAAAACATCTGCCTGCTCAAGTTTGTAAGTCGGGTCCCTCTGTCCCTATAGAGACACACACACACACAGGGACAGGAGTCCCTATGTGTGTGTGTCTGTTTCTGTGTGTGTGTGTGTGTGTGTTTTTGTCTGTCTGTGTATGTGTGTCTGTTTCTGTGTGTGTGTCTGTTTCTGTGTGTTTTTGTCTGTGTATGTGTGTCTGTTTCTCTGTGTGTCTGTTTCTGTGTGTGTGTGTGTGTGTGTGTCTGTTTCTGTGTGTGTTTTTGTCTGTGTATGTGTGTGTCTGTTTCTCTGTGTGTGTGTCTGTTTCTCTGTGTGTGTGTGTGTGTGTGTGTGTGTTTTTGTCTGTCTGTGTGTGTGTCTGTTTCTCTTGTGTGTGTGTGTGTGTCTGTTTCTCTGTGTGTGTGTGTCTGTTTCTCTGTGTGTGTGCGCTTGTGTGTTTTTGGGAGTGCTAAATAACAAAGACCCGGCCCTGGCATAGTGGAGTGACATAGTGGCGTCTAGGAGGCATGACTCAGGGGTCGGCGGGGGTCGGTGGGGGTCGGCGGGGTCGCTGGGGTCAGCGGGGGTCGGCGGGGTCGCTGGGGTCGGCGGGGTCGCCGGTGCGTGACTGCTCCTTTATGATTTCCTGAGGGATGTCTAAAGAAAGGCTTTGCATGCCGACGCTAAGTGTTTGTGAAACACTGAAAGGCTTCTGTAGAATCTGAAGTAGCATTTTACACACGCAGCGTATTTACTGGCCTGTTAAACAGAAGGCTGTAGCGCCGTGGTGACGGGGGGGTACTGACGGTGTCGGGGCTGTGTTCCAGTTCTCCGGGCTGATCGGCATCATCTTCTTCCTGGAGCTGACGGCGGCGGTGCTGGTGGTGGTGTTCCAGGTCCAGGTCCGGGACTGGATCAACAACTTCTTCCTCAACAACATCAAGGCGTACCGGGATGACATCGACCTGCAGAACCTCATCGACTCCCTGCAGAGACTGGTACTGTCGTGTGTGTGTGTGGGCGTCTGCTGACGGCATCGGGGAAATGGAAATGAGTCCACTCAACGACTTCATTAACTTTAATCACATGAAAGCTCTTTATTGACTCTGGAGGAAATTGTTGCTGTTGCTTAGCTCCCATGCGCTAGCCTACGATATCCTACGCTCGCAGTAGCCTAAGCCTGCTCTAGCCCAGGCTAGCCTACGCCTGCAGTAGCCTAAGCCTGCTCTAGCCCAGGCTAGCCTACGCCTGCAGTAGCCTAAGCCTGCTCTAGCCCAGGCTAGCCTACGCCCACTCTAGCCCAGGCTAGCCTACGCCTGCAGTAGCCTAAGCCTCATCTAGCCCAGGCTAGCCTACGCCCGCTCTAGCCCAGGCTAGCCTATGCCCACTCTAGCCCACGCTAGCCTACGCCTGCAGTAGCCTAAGCCTGCTCTAGCCCAGGCTAGCCTACGCCTGCAGTAGCCTAAGCCTGCTCTAGCCCAGGCTAGCCTACGCCTGCAGTAGCCTAAGCCTGCAGTAGCCTAAGCCTGCAATAGCCTAAGCCTGCAATAGCCTGTGCCTGCAGTAGCCTAAGCCTGCAGTAGCCTAAGCCTGCAGTAGCCTGTGCCTGCAGTAGCCTAAGCCTGCAGTAGCCTAAGCCCGCTGTATTGTTATAAACATTACGTAGTAGTATGAGAAGACAAGTAATAATACTGGTCCTGGTGGGTGGTGGTAGCGGCAGCAGCACAAGTAGAGCCGGTAATGATGCGGTCCTGTTGGTATGTAGCAGTAGTAGTGGTAGCGGTAGCGGTAGCAGCAGTAGTAGAAGCGGTAGCAGTAGTAGCGGTAGCGGTAGCAGCAGCAGTAGTAGTAGCGGTAGCAGCAGTGGTAGCGGTAGCGGTAGCAGCAGTAGTAGAAGCGGTAGCAGCAGTAGTAGCGGTAGCAGCAGCAGTAGTAGTAGCGGTAGCAGCAGTAGTAGCGGTAGCGGTAGCAGCGGTAGCAGCAGCAGTAGTAGTAGCGGTAGCAGCAGTAGTAGCGGTAGCAGCAGTAGTAGCGGTAGCAGCAGCAGTAGTAGTAGCGGTAGCAGCAGTAGTAGCGGTAGCGGTAGCAGCAGTAGTAGCGGTAGCAGCAGTAGTAGCGGTAGCAGCAGCAGTAGTAGTAGCAGCAGCAGTAGTAGTAGCGGTAGCAGCAGTAGTAGAAGCGGTAGCAGCAGTAGTAGCGGTAGCAGCAGCAGTAGTAGTAGCGGTAGCAGCAGTAGTAGCGGTAGCGGTAGCAGCAGTAGTAGCGGTAGCAGCAGTAGTAGTAGCGGTAGCAGCAGTAGTAGCAGCAGTAGTAGTAGCGGTAGCAGCAGTAGTAGCGGTAGCGGTAGTAGCAGTAGCGGTAGCAGCAGTAGTAGTAGCGGTAGCAGCAGTAGAAGCGGTAGCGGTAGCAGCAGTAGTAGCGGTAGCAGCGGTAGTAGCGGTAGCAGCAGTAGTAGCGGTAGCGGCAGCAGTAGCCGGTAATGATGTGGTCGTACTGTGTTCTCCAGAACCACTGCTGCGGGGCCCAGGAGCCCAACGACTGGGACCACAACGTGTACTTCAGCTGTAACGGGACGCACCGCAGCCGCGAGAAGTGTGGGGTCCCCTTCTCCTGCTGCAGGAAGGACCCTGCGGTGAGCTGTCTGTCTGTCTGTCTGTCTGTCTGTCTGTCTGTCTGTCTGTGATATCTGTCTCTCCCTTTCTATGTTAGTTTGTTGTGTTCTGCTGAGAGTTCTTCAGTGTTTTCCTGTTGAACTGTGTGGTTGTGTCGCCCCCTACAGGACACGGTGATAAACACGCAGTGTGGTTACGACGTCAGATTAAAGGTACGGCTCTTTTCTACAGTCCTAGCTATAACATATGGATATGTGAGTACTTCTACTGTTCATGCTACTAAAATGGCCGCCTGCCAGGCTCCAGTGAGTGACGTCTCTCTCGTGTGTTTGTCTCAGACCGACTGGGGGGATATCTACACTAAGGGCTGCATCACTGCTCTGGAGGACTGGTTGCCTGGCAACCTGTACACAGTGGCCATCGTCTTCATCGTCATCTCTCTGCTACAGGTGAGAGAGGAGGGAGGTAGATGTTAAAATCGGGTTGACTAGCTGGTAAACTAGTTAACTTACGAGTTGATAACTAACTACTGCATTTACAGTAGTAGTTAGGAATGACCCAGTTGTACGAGTGAAATGGTTAGTAACTGGTAATCATTAGCTGATGAAGGCGTACTGGTTAGTAACTGGTAATCATTAGCTGATGAAGGCGTACTGGTTAGTAACTGGTAATCATTAGCTGATGAAGGCGTACTGGTTAGTAACTGGTAATCATTAGCTGATGAAGGCGTACTGGTTAGTAACTGGTAATCATTAGCTGATGAAGGCGTACTGGTTAGTAACTGGTGAACTAAGCGTGGTTCTGTCTCCAGATGGTGGGGATCTACCTGGCACGGACGTTGATCGCTGACATTGAGAAGGTCAAGTTCAACTTCCATTGATGCAGCCCAGCCGCGCCCGGGGGTGGGGTATCCAGAGCCGACGTGCCTTCTGTTTCCTGTGGTTCCTCTGGGGAACCTCCCCATGCCTTGTTGTTCCTGTGGTTCCTCTGGGGAACCTCCCCATGCCTTGTTGTTCCTGTGGTTCCTCTGGGGAACCTCCCCATGCCTTGTTGTTCCTGTGGTTCCTCTGGGGAACCTCCCCATGCCTTGTTGTTCCTGTGGTTCCTCTGGGGAACCTCCCCATGCCTTGTTGTTCCTGTGGTTCCTCTGGGGAACCTCCCCATGCCTTGTTGTTCCTGTGGTTCCTCTGGGGAACCTCCCCATGCCTTGTTGTTCCTGTGGTTCCTCTGGGGAACCTCCCCATGCCTTGTTGTTCCTGTGGTTCCTCTGGGGAACCTCCCCATGCCTTGTTGTTCCTGTGGTTCCTCTGGGGAACCTCCCCATGCCTTGTTGTTCCTGTGGTTCCTCTGGGGAACCTCCCCATGCCTTTCCTCCTGGCCGCTCCGGTATACAACCTCCAGACACCAGGGGAGCTGTCTCAGTTAGTTGAGGTTCCCCTCCACAGGGAGCTTCAAGCCTTAGAACAAACCTCTCCTTACCGTAGGGTTGTCCACTGTCTCAGATCAGGTTCCCCTGGTAGATGTTCTACTGTCGATGACCTGGACACACGGCCCCGTGCTGAGTGGAACATCGCAGAGGACAAACTGATTAGGGAAATGGAAATGCTTCCTTGTTACATTTAGCTGATGGGAATTTAAAGAGCCACAAAGTACTAGCATGAAACCCCAGCTACAGCGCCCTCTCTGGTGAAACACGTATTGCAAGCAGCTGTTAGTGATTGGCGCAGAGTGGAGCCAATCAGAAACAGCATGAGTAACATGTAGCGCTGTCTAACCCTATCAGCCTGTAATACAACCGAAGCCACGGCAACCAACTGTCGAATCAGTATTCAGGAACCTCTTAATAAACAAAACTGCATAAAAGTCCAAACCATTCCTAAGAAAAGTTAGATTTCCTTTACTTTTGATAGACAAATCATTTATTTTACGTTAATTGCGCTCTATCGTTTTGTAAATAAAGATTTAAAGTTTTGACACTGGCGATGCTGGTTGCTTGGATACCAGCAGCTTATCATTACGCAGGGCGTATTTTATTCTGTTCATGTCTTCTGAATTACATTGAATCTGTTCTGTCCCTAGTGTGTCTCTTGAGTGGACGAGACGATTGTAGGCCAGTGTGAACAAAATGAAGTCGTTTCTCTGACAATATTTCAGAGAACTTCCAAATAAACGCTTCAATGCCAAGCTTTGCACATATTCAGCTTTCCACATCTCCTAGATGGACTGCCTTAAAAACATCTTGAATATCCACACGTCTTTCTTTACACACTGGAATGTATCGGATGCATCCACACTTCCAAATTATAACCAATATTCACAACTGCCATTAAATACTCGATGTGGTTGATTTCATGAAGGCAACATTGTCCCATATTGAGAGGGATTTTTTTGTAAATATGTTTTTTGAATAACATATGTTAAATTGTATGCTTGAATTGTGTGCATTGTAGAAAGTTGTTTTTACACACCAATATGCAATAAATGGTCAAACACAACTGTTGACTCAATCTTCCAGACTTTCATGTTAGTTTTCAGCGGTTGGGATGAGAGCCATCCGTGTTTGGGCTCCGACGTTGATCTATGATTGATGAAGGCTCACTGTGAACGCTGTTGAATGGAAGGCTTACACACTGACCAGATAGTATCCGTTATTCTTCGCTGTTTTGAAGAATGACTCGGAAGTATTTTAAAGTGTTATTATTGTAAATATGTATGTAGTCGCCGTATAAACGTCAGTCCCTCGGTAGATTACCACATCGGGAAGTTGTAAATAAGTAAACGAAATAATGTAGAAATATTAATGGTCTTACGTTTGAGTGTTCCACGCTACTTCCGTTTCCGGTGTAAACAGTTGACGCGAAGGACACACGCAGTGCGGAGCATCCCAAACGAGTGTGGTGACGGCAGACATGTCCCCGGGTGCGACGGCAGACGGCGGGGCCCGGACCTTCTTCTGCACGGCGGGCGGAGGGCTGGAGAGGATCCTGGCCGAGGAGCTGCACACCAAACTGGGAGCTCAAGAGGTGAGCGTCTTCCCGTTCAGTGGGCCTTGTGGTTCTAGTTCACTGGGGCGCTCCTCTATAAACCCTCGCTTTGCGCCCCTGCAGACTGTCAGTACTAGTCCTGGCTAACGGTATATGTATATGGGACTATATTCATGGCTAAGTTGACGTTGCTGATGCCATTCTACCGCGGACTTGTACTGTAGGAAACCCTGGTAACACGAGGGCTATACATGTAATATACTTGGCCAGTATATTACAAAGCAGATGTTATTACAAATAATATTGCAACATAGATTGAACAATTGAAAGCGCATACATGTTATACCACTGTGTTCTGTAAATAGCTAATAACTAGACATTCGTGTATACGCACACAGGGCGCTAGCATCACGTGCAGAAGGACCGCATAGAGAGCCCAACTTGGGTTGGTGTTTGGGCTACTGTGCCACAAATGGACTGTAACCACCTGGGGTGTACCTGTGTTCAGGTGTGTCAGCTCTCAGGTAAAGTGCTGTTCCGGACCTCAGCTGGGATGGATGCGCTGCGACAGCTGAAGTCTGCAGAGAGGCTCTTCCTGCTGGTGAGACGAGAAGCCCCCGTAGCCCTGCCTGCCCACACCTGCCCAGGTAGCTTGCATGGTGCAACACGCATCTAGAGTCTGCTCTGCTCGCACTAATGGGTCACCTCTGATTATTAATACATTGTGTAATGGGCTCTGTCTGTGTCTGTCTCTATGTATGTCTGTCTGTCTATCTGTCTGTCTGTCTGCCTTCCTGCCTGCCTGTCTGTCATAGTTAAGGCCGCCTCTCTCCTCCAGTCCAGACTGCTGGGTGATGGGCGTCAGTGGGGCGACGCTGCAGTGACCTGGAGCCGCCTGCAGGGGGAGACAGAGAGCTGTGGGTCAAACAGCCAGCGGGGAGCTGGTGCTCTGAGGCCACAGAGGAAGACAGACAGCAGTGTGGAGGGGAGAGGGAGGAGAACACAGCAGGGAGAGGAAGTGAGTGCAGACGGAAGAAGGAGCGAGGAGGAGGAGGAGGGGAGGAGCGATGGAGTGAATGTGGAACAGAAGTGTGGAGAGAAGAGAAAGAAAGGTGGAGATGAAAAGGATGGAGGTGGAGGACGGGGAGGAGGGATAAAGAGACAGAAGGAGCAACTCACTTCTCCTCCCCCGGGGGTCACCACCCCTCCCCTGGGGGTCACCACCCCTCCCCCGGGGGTCACCTTCAGGGTCAACTGTAAGCTCTCAGGACCCCTGAGTCGCTGTCTCACCTCCCAGGTACGCAGTGGGGTTGAAAACAAATGCACCCCAAACCCCTGTCTGTCTGTCTGTCTCTGTCTGTCTGTCTGTCTCTGTCTATCTGTCGGTCGGGTTCAGTGATGCTC
Organism: Lota lota; assembly: GCA_026745465.1. Lineage (NCBI taxonomy): Eukaryota > Metazoa > Chordata > Actinopteri > Gadiformes > Lotidae > Lota > Lota lota. Next base: position 343,197 of record JACYXH010000770.1, read on the forward strand.
CCAGCGAGAGACGGACAGACAGACAGCTACTGATATAACATTACTGCACAGCCGCTGGTGTCTTGTCGCCGTGGTGACTGTGTTGGTGACTCTGTGTGTTGTATTCTGGGATGCAGGACCTGAGCCGTGTGATTGGCTCAGGGCTGTGCAGACTGCTGGGCTGGAAGGTGGAGCTGAGGAGCCCCCAGCTGGAGGTAAACAAACTCACTCACCAAAACAATACAAACTCACTCCACCCGGGGTCACATGACCCTGTCAACATGGTAACCCCCCCCCCCCCCCCCCCCCCCACAGGTGAGCGTGTACCTGAGTGATGACCACAGCATCCTCGGGATTCCCCTCACCAGGTCAGGAGTGTCCCCTCTGACCCCTGACCTCCGCAGGGTCAACGGTCAGGTCACACCACAGTGTGTCTGTGTGTGGGTATGTGTGACCGCTGGTATCTAACATTGTGTGTGTGTGTGTGTGCGTGCGTGTTTGTGTGTGCGTGTGCCTGTGCATGTGTGCGTGCGTGTCTGCCTGTGTGTGTGTGTTTATGTGTGTTGCAGACTGCCCCTAGCTAGCAGGAGCTACATGAGGACCACAGGTCTGCGGGCGACGGTCGCCTGGGCCCTGGGCTCCCTGGCCCGCATCCAGGTGAGCACAGAGGGCCTCAGGCCGGGTACAATGTACCAGTGTGTACCAGCCAGGGGGCTGTGCTACAATGTACCAGTCTGTACCAGCCAGGGGGCTGTGCTACAATGTACCAGTGTGTACCAGCCAGGGGGCTGTGCTACAATGTACCAGTGTGTACCAGCCAGGGGGCTGTGGTACAATGTACCAGTGTGTACCAGCCAGGGGGCCGTGGTACAATGTACCAGTGTGTACCAGCCAGGGGGCTGTGGTACAATGTACCAGTGTGTACCAGCCAGGGGGCTGTGGTACAATGTACCAGTGTGTACCAGCCAGGGGGCCGTGGTACAATGTACCAGTGTGTACCAGCCAGGGGGCTGTGTGTCACATGTTGTGTAGTGTGTGTACCAGCCAGGGGGCTGTGTGTTACGTGTTGTGTATTGTGTGTTACATGTTGTGTATTGTGTGTATCAGCCAGGCTGGTGTGTGTTGGACCCGATGTGTGGCGTAGGAACCATATTACTGGAGGCTGCACAGGAACACAAGGTCTACATTACCCAGAATGCCTGTTTATGACGTCATTATTCACCACAATTTGCTGTTGTTATTGGCCTGGTGCACCGTGTTCTTAATCCCAACAATGGGCTCTCTTACAGGATGTCCATTTCCTGGGCGTGGACATTGATGACGGACAGTTGCAGAGGGCCAATGAGAACGTGGCGTTTGCTGACCTGAGGGAGAGGATTCACCTGATGAAGGGGTCATGCTCTGGTACCACAAGCACACCTTCATCATCGTCTTCTTCACACACCTTCACCTTTATTTGTGTGTGTGTGTGTGTGTTTGTCAGGTCTCCCTGTAGTGTGGGTGTGTGTGTGTGTGTTGCAGGTCTCCCTGTGTGTAGCTGTAATGTGTGTGTGTGTGTGTTGCAGGTCTCCCTGTGTGTAGCTGTAATGTGTGTGTGTGTTGCAGGTCTCCCTGTGTGTAGCTGTAATGTGTGTGTGTGTGTGTTGCAGGTCTCCCTGTGTGTAGCTGTAATGTGTGTGTGTGTGTGTTGCAGGTCTCCCTGTGTGTAACTGTAATGTGTGTGTGTGGTGCAGGTCTCCCTGTGTGTAGCTGTAATGTGTGTGTGTGTGTTGCAGGTCTCCCTGTGTGTAGCTGTAGTGTGTGTGTGTGTGTTGCAGGTCTCCCTGTGTGTAGCTGTAATGTGTGTGTGTGTGTGTGTTGCAGGTCTCCCTGTGTGTAGCTGCAGTGTGGATGCGGTGGTGTGCGACTTACCGTTCGGCAGGAAGTTCAACACCAAGACCAACATGGCCGACAGTCTGCGCTGCATCGTCTCAGAGATGGAGAGGTGTGTGTGTGTGTGTGTGTGTGTGTCTTTTAGTGTGTATATATTTACATTTGTTTCCTCATTCGTGTGTGTGTGTGTCTTTTAGTGTGTATATATTTACATTTGTGTGTGTCTTTTAGTGTGTATATATTTACATTTGTGTGTGTGTGTCTTTTAGTGTGTATATATTTACATTTGTGTGTGTGTGTGTGTGTGTGTGTGGTTCCAGGGTTCTGCGTCCTGGTGGTTCTTTGGTTCTTCTCCTCAGCCCTCCGATGTCGTGTCAGCTGAAGAAGCTCCAGGCTGGGCCGGGCCCCAGCGCCCAGCCTCCCCAGGACCCAGGGCTCCAGGCTGGGCCGGGCCCCAGCGCCCAGCCTCCCCAGGACCCAGGGCTCCAGGCTGGGCCTCTCTCTACCCTCCGGCTCCAGGCGACCCACAGAGTGAGCCTGGGCGCTATAGACGGACTGGTCCACTCCTACGTTAAGACGAAGGCCTGACCCACATCCTCTCCACAGACAACCAACAATGACTTCTAGTTTTTTAATCAAATGTATTTTTATAACCGTTTGAATAAAATAATCATTAAAATGTGAAATGTGTTTGAATTATTATTGAAACTACTATTTAAACATTATGGCGAATAATTCCTCTTCCTTTCTTTCACAGTCCTCATTATTATTATCTGAAGAAATCAAGTATAGTAGCATAGCAGGCTAGCAGCCACTACACAAAATATCCCTTCGTCTTGCTTTATGTTGTCAAAGATCAGTTCTGCCGTCACTCCAATGATTCTTTAGTGTTTAAAATCTATTATGTTTTGGAAGTGGCTCTTAGTTTAGGATCATACATAGAAATGTTTTGTGTATTTAACTTTGTACTTAAACCTTTTTAAACCGTCTACCGGCTGAGCTGGTAGAAGGCTTTTGTCTCAGCTAAAAAAGAATTGACTATACAAGAACTTTTTTTTTGTCTAGTGCACGGCATTGTGGCCATCTCAGTGTGAGCTCCAGCCAAGACACTCAATTTACAATTTCAATGTCTTTATTGGCATGACAAACTTTTTCAAAGCAAATTACATAATCATTACAAACTAATAACTGGAACACAATAACTAACGATTATGTAATTATTTGTTTATGATTATTATGATAATTATATACTAATATAGAGTATATAAATAGTATTTTTATGTTGTTATGTTATTATTTTCTCAGTGGGAAGTCGATGGAGAATGTACGCCAGCATTTTTGCGCATGCCCAGTGCGCAGGGGCAGCCATGTTGGAGCTACAGTGGGTGATGCTATGAAATTCTGACGCCGTATGTTTTTAAACACTAGTTTTCACGTTTTTTCCTCTGTGCTGGTGTCCGTCTACCGTACGCGATCGGTGCCCTGAACGGTCGTCCCAACGATGAACTCCAGCGTGGACCTGTCCCGGCGGAACCCGCAGGAAGACTTCGAGTTAATCCAGAGAATAGGAAGCGGGACGTACGGAGATGTGTACAAGGTACTGAACCACCGAGGCTAGCGCCGCGGCTAACTGGCGTTAGCTACCCGCTGACAACACCGCACACATCCCGATAGCACCGCACACATCCCGATAGCACCGCACACATCCCGATAACACTGCTAACAGCCACGAACACATCCCGATAACACCGCACACATCCCGATAGCACCGCACACATCCCGATAACACTGCTAACAGCCACGAACACATCCCGATAGCACCGCACACATCCTGATAGCACCGCACACATCCCGATAACACTGCACACATCCCGATAGCACCGCACACATCCCAATAACACCGCACACATCCCGATAACACCGCACACATCCCGATAGCACCGCACACAGCCACGAACACACTGACGGTTGATGTGTCGCTAGATTGCCAGGGAGACAGGACGCGAGAAGGACCACCCTAGTGGAGACCGTTGACAGCTCGAATCATCTGCCTTCAGCATCCAACTAGTGGGGTTAAGTAGTTCAGACTGGACTAGTGTAGCCTGGACTAGTGTAGCCTGGACTAGTGTAGCCTGGACTAGTGTAGCCTGGACTAGTGTAGCCTGGACTAGTGTAGCCTGGACTAGTGTAGACTCTGGTTCTGGCACAGTTCGGTTGGTTGGGGGAGGCTGTGTTGATCTGCTCCTGCAGAGTTTCAGCCGAGGAGAGAGCTGCTGCTGGCGGCTGTGTGGTGAACATAACAAGGCCCCATCACTCCGCAGGACACACACACACACACACACACACACACACACACACACACACACACACACACACACACACACACACACACACACACACACACACACACACACACACACACACACACACACACACACACACACACACACACACACACACACACCATATCGCTGGACCGATACGGTGACGTTAGTCTGACATGGACGCTGTGTCGGTTATATTATGTTGTTTGCTATAAACTCTCCATCAGTCGGCCCTTTCGAGGAATGTATTCATCCGAGCTCTGCTGGAGATTTGGGTATTATTGAATCGCCATGATGGAGTTTGGGTAATCCTCTATGGTTTATACAGTCTGGTAAACTAGATCTGATATTTACAGGTGGACAAGAGGTTATTGACAGGAATGCTTTCTAAACAGCCTACCCCACAGCATCGTTTAAACACTTTCTTCTATCAACAGATTGTGTGTCGCTTGTTTTGAAGTCAGTTTGAGTCAAATACACGTAGTTAGGTACATTTGCTCTACGATATTGAAGTGTAAAATAATACATTAGCCAGTAGGAGTACTCGACACATATTTGGATAAACTATGATAGAGTAACGGGTGTTTGTGAACTGATGAGGAGCTGGTCAAACTAACCCACCTAGTACAGTAGGACTACTAACCCACATAGTACAGGAGGACTACTAACCCACCTAGTACAGTAGGACTACTAACCCACCTAGTACAATAGGACTACTAACCCACATAGTACAGTAGGACTACTAACCCACCTAGTACATTAGGACTACTAACCCACCTAGTACATTAGGACTACTAACCCACCTAGTACAGTAGGACTACTAACCCACCTAGTACAGTAGGACTACTAACCCACCTAGTACAGTAGGACTACTAACCCACATAGTACAGTAGGACTACTAACCCACATAGTACATTAGGACTACTAACCCACCTAGTACAGGAGGACTACTAACCCACCTAGTACAGGAGGACTACTAACCCACCTAGTACAGTAGGACTACTAACCCACCTAGTACAGTAGGACTACTAACCCACATAGTACAGGAGGACTACTAACCCACATAGTACAGTAGGAATACTAACCCACATAGTACAGTAGGAATACTAACCCACATAGTACAGTACGACTACTAACCCACCTAGTACAGGAGGACTACTAACCCACATAGTACAGGAGGACTACTAACCCACATAGAGCAGCAGGAATACTAACCCACCTAGTACAGTAGGAATACTAACCCACCTAGTACAGTAGGAATACTAACACATCTAGTACAGTAGGACTACTAGCACACTTAGTACAGTAGGACTACTAACCCACCTAGTACAGTAGGACTACTAACCCACCTAGTACAGTAGGACTACTAGCACATCTAGTATAGTACGGCTACTAACCCTAACACCATCCTAATGCCTGTATGCTAGTACTCTCCTAATGCCTGTATGCTAGTACATACCATCCTAATGCCTGTATGCTAGTACATACCATCCTAATGCCTGTATGCTAGTACCATCCTAATGCCTGTATGCTAGTACATACCATCCTAATGCCTGTATGCCAGTACGTACCATCCTAATGCCTGTATGCTAGTACATACCATCCTAATGCCTGTATGCTAGTACATACCATCCTAATGCCTGTATGCTAGTACATACCATCCTAATGCCTGTATGCTAGTACATACCATCCTAATGCCTGTATGCCAGTACATACCATCCTAATGCCTGTATGCTAGTACATACCATCCTAATGCCTGTATGCTAGTACATACCATCCTAATGCCTGTATGCTAGTACCATCCTAATGCCTGTATGCTAGTACATACCATCCTAATGCCTGTATGCCAGTACATACCATCCTAATGCCTGTATGCTAGTACTCTCCTAATGCCTGTATGCTAGTACATACCATCCTAATGCCTGTATGCTAGTACTCTCCTAAAGCCTGTATGCTAGTACATACCATCCTAATGCCTGTATGCTAGTACTCTCCTAATGCCTGTATGCTAGTACATACCATCCTAATGCCTGTATGCTAGTACATACCATCCTAATGCCTGTATGCTAGTACCATCCTAATGCCTGTATGCTAGTACATACCATCCTAATGCCTGTATGCCAGTACATACCATCCTAATGCCTGTATGCTAGTACATACCATCCTAATGCCTGTATGCTAGTACCATCCTAATGCCTGTATGCTAGTACATACCATCCTAATGCCTGTATGCCAGTACATACCATCCTAATGCCTGTATGCCAGTACATACCATCCTAATGCCTGTATGCTAGTACATACCATCCTAATGCCTGTATGCTAGTACATACCATCCTAATGCCTGTATGCCAGTACATACCATCCTAATGCCTGTATGCCAGTACATACCATCCTAATGCCTGTATGCTAGTACATACCATCCTAATGCCTGTATGCTAGTACATACCATCCTAATGCCTGTATGCTAGTACATACCATCCTAATGCCTGTATGCTAGTACATACCATCCTAATGCCTGTATGCTAGTACATACCATCCTAATGCCTGTATGCTAGTACTTACCATCCTAATGCCTGTATGCTAGTACATACCATCCTAATGCCTGTATGCTAGTACATACCATCCTAATGCCTGTATGCTAGTACATACCATCCTAATGCCTGTATGCTAGTACATACCACCCTAATGCCTGTATGCTAGTACATACCATCCTAATGCCTGTATGCTAGTACCATCCTAATGCCTGTATGCTAGTACCATCCTAATGCCTGTATGCTAGTACCATCCTAATGCCTGTATGCTAGTACCATCCTAATGCCTGTATGCTAGTACCATCCTAATGCCTGTATGCTAGTACCATCCTAATGCCTATATGCTAGTACATACCATCCTAATGCCTGTATGCTAGTACCATCCTAATGCCTGTATGCTAGTACATACCATCCTAATGCCTGTATGCTAGTACATACCATCCTAATGCCTGTATGCTAGTACATACCATCCTAATGCCTGTATGCTAGTACATACCATCCTAATGCCTGTATGCTAGTACATACCATCCTAATGCCTGTATGCTAGTACCATCCTAATGCCTGTATGCTAGTACATACCATCCTAATGCCTGTATGCTAGTAGTACCCTCCTAATGTCCTTTGAACCAAACACATCTCCGACCTGATTGTGTGCTGAAACAGGCCGTGACTGATGTTGCTAAGCAACCCTTGTTCAGCCTACCACAACGATGTAATCACTAACTTTACTGAGCACTTGACCTTGTTCCAGGGGTTCTCATCTCAGGACTGCACGCCTGCAACGGGATGCTCCAATGAGTGTTAGTGACGAGAGAGGGCGGGACTTTGAGTCACGGGTTTAGAGGAGAGCGAGAGGGCGGGACCTTCAGTTTCATGGGTTTAGAGGAGAGAGGGCGGGACCTTCAGTTACATGGGTTTAGAGGGGAGAGAGAGGGCGGGACCTTCAGTTACATGGGTTTAGAGGGGAGAGAGAGGGCGGGACCTTCAGTTACATGGGTTTAGAGGAGAGAGGGCGGGACCTTCAGTTTCATGGGTTTAGAGGAGAGAGGGCGGGACCTTCAGTTACATGGGTTTAGAGGAGAGAGGGAGGGACTTCAGTTACATGGGTTTAGAGGAGAGAGGGCGGGACCTTCAGTTACATGGGTTTAGAGGAGAGAGGGCGGGACCTTCAGTTACATGGGTTTAGAGGGGAGAGAGAGGGCGGGACCTTCAGTTACATGGGTTTAGAGGGGAGAGAGAGGGCGGGACCTTCAGTTACATGGGTTTAGAGCGGAGAGAGAGGGCGGGACCTTCAGTTACATGGGTTTAGAGGAGAGAGGGCGGGACCTTCAGTTACATGGGTTTAGAGGAGAGAGGGCGGGACCTTCAGTTACATGGGTTTAGAGGAGAGAGGGCGGGACCTTCAGTTACATGGGTTTAGAGGGGAGAGAGAGGGCGGGACCTTCAGTTACATGGGTTTAGAGGGGAGAGAGAGGGCGGGACCTTCAGTTACATGGGCTTAGAGGAGAGAGGGCGGGACCTTCAGTTACATGGGTTTAGAGGAGAGAGGGCGGGACCTTCAGTTACATGGTTTAGAGGAGAGAGAGGGCGGGACCTTCAGTTACATGGGTTTAGAGGAGAGAGGGCGGGACCTTCAGTTACATGGGTTTAGAGGGGAGAGAGAGGGAGGGACTTCAGTTACATGGTTTAGAGGAGAGAGAGAGAGGGCGGGACCTTCAGTTACATGGTTTAGAGGAGAGAGAGGGCGGGACCTTCAGTTACATGGGTTTAGAGGGGAGAGAGAGGGCGGGACTTCAGTTACATGGTTTAGAGGAGAGAGAGAGAGAGGGCGGGACCTTCAGTTACATGGTTTAGAGGAGAGAGAGGGCGGGACCTTCAGTTACATGGGTTTAGAGGGGAGAGAGAGGGCGGGACTTCTGTTTCTGTTACGTGTTTCAGATATTGCTCGATCAACATGCTTGTAAAGAACCTATTTATCCTGCTGGTCGTCGCTGTAGTTCTTCTTGTCATGTTCTCACTCTTTTCACTCCGGGACTGCTCCCTAAGACAATAGACCGGCACAACGCTACCATTCATGTCCTTGGCCCAGCCTACTGAGGCCTGCAGCAGGCCTCTGTCTGCCTGTCTGCATGCATGCTGCTTTAGTCACGGTGCTGCTGGTTCATAGGAACCAGAAATACTGGTCTCTCCCTGCAGGTCCCAAACCCAGCACAGAGGGGAGTGGGTACGGCCCGGCGTGTTCTGTCACGCCAGCTAACCAGCCAGCTAACCAGCCAGCTAACCAGACAGCTAACCAGACAGCTAACTAGCCAGCTAACTAGCCAGCTAACCAGCCAGCTAACCAGCCAGCTAACTAGATCAGCTAACCAGCCAGCTAACCAGCCAGCTAACCAGACAGCTGACTAGATCAGCTAACTAGCCAGCTAACCAGCCAGCTAACCAGCCAGCTAACTAGATCAGCTAACCAGCCAGCTAACCAGCCAGCTAACTAGATCAGCTAACTAGCCAGCTAACTAGCCAGCTAACCAGTCATCTAACTAGCCAACTAACAAGCCAACTAACTAGCTACTGGAGTGAGCCAACTGGCTTTGACTCCAGATCAACTTTTCTCTCCTCCTCTTATCAGAATGTCTCCTTTTGTCTGTCTGTTGTCTCTTTAATGAGCTCTCAGCCATCGTGGAGCCTTCAACATATTATGAATTTCCTCATGAAGCAGACCGTCTTTCCCTCCTGCGTTTTGAAGCACAAGCTCATGATTGGCCAGGAGCACATAGCTGATGCTTCTCATGTAGAATTTCTCCTCCTACAGCTCTATAAATAACATGAAGAGTTCTGCAGCCTCTCTAGGAAAAGTAGAGAAGCTGATGCACACACAATGTACACAATATGTACACACAACATACACACAGCAACGTACAACCTAAAAGCAGATCAACATACACACCAACAACCTGTGTGTTTGTTCCAGGCCCGCAATGTCAACACAGGGGAGCTGGCTGCTATCAAGGTCATCAAACTGGAACCTGGTGAGAACCTCCTCTCTACACCTCCTCTCTCCGCTACACCTCCTCTCTCCTCCATCACCTCCTCTCTCTCCGCTACACCTCTCTCTCCTCTACACCTCCTCTCTCTCCTCTACACCTCCTCTCTCTCCTCTACACCTCCTCTCTCTCCTCTACACCTCCTCTCTCCGCTACACCTCCTCTCTCCTCCATCACCTCCTCTCTCTCCGCTACACCTCTCTCTCCTCTACACCTCCTCTCTCTCCGCTACACCTCCTCTCTCTCCTCTACACCTCCTCTCTCTCCTCTACACCTCCTCTCTCTCCTCTACACCTCCTCTCTCCTCTACACCTCCTCTCTCCGCTACACCTCCTCTCTCCTCCATCACCTCCTCTCTCTCCTCTACACCTCCTCTCTCCTCTACACCTCCTCTCTCCTCCACACCTCCTCTCTCCTCTACACCTCCTCTCTCCTCTACACCTCCTCTCTCCTCCATCTCCTCTTCTCTCTCCTCTACACTTCCTCTCTCCTCTACACCTCTTCTCCCCTTCATCACCTCATCTCTCCTCTACACCTCCTCTCTCCTCTACACCTCCTCTCTCTCCGCTACACCTCCTCTCTCTCCTCTACACCTCCTCTCTCCTCCATCACCTCCTCTCTCTCCTCTACACCTCCTCTCTCTCCTCTACACCTCCTCTCTCTCCTCTACACCTCCTCTCTCCTCCACACCTCCTCTCTCCTCTACACCTCCTCTCTCCTCCACACCTCCTCTCTCCTCTACACCTCCTCTCTCCTCCACACCTCCTCTCTCCTCTACACCTCCTCTCTCCTCCACACCTCCTCTCTCCTCTACACCTCCTCTCTCCTCTACACCTCCTCTCTCCTCCATCTCCTCTTCTCTCTCCTCTACACTTCCTCTCTCCTCTACACCTCTTCTCCCCTTTATCACCTCATCTCTCCTCTACACCTCCTCTCTCTCCTCTACACCTCTCTCCGCTACACCTCCTCTCTATCACCTCCTCTCTCTCCTCTACACCTCCTCTCTCCTCTACACCTCCTCTTTGTTTATATTTGTTTAAACAAATGTGTGTGTATATTATAATGTGTGTCTGTAGATTGTGTATATTATAATGTGTGTGTCTGTAGATTGTGTGTATTGTAATGTCTGTGTGTCTGTAGATTGTGTGTATTGTAATGTCTGTGTGTCTGTAGATTGTGTTTATTATAAGGTGTGTGTGTATGTAGATTGTATTTATTATAATGTGTGTGTGTGTGTAGATTGTGTTTATTATAAGGTGTGTGTGTCTGTAGATTGTTATTATAATGTGTGTGTGTGTGTAGATTGTGTTTATTATAATGTGTGTGTGTCTGTAGATTGTGTTTATTATAAGGTGTGTGTGTGTAGATTGTGTTATTATAATGTGTGTTTCTGTAGATTGTGTTTATTATAAGGTGTGTGTGTAGATTGTGTTTATTATAAGGTGTGTGTGTAGATTGTGTTTATTATAAGGTGTGTGTGTCTGTAGATTGTGTGTATTATAATGTTTGTTTCTGTAGATTGTGTTTATTATAAGGTGTGTGTGTGTAGATTGTGTTTATTATAAGGTGTGTGTGTCTGTGGATTGTGTTATTATAATGTGTGTTTCTGTAGATTGTGTTTATTATAAGGTGTGTGTGTGTGTCTGTAGATTGTGTGTATTATAATGTGTATGTGTGTAGATTGTGTTTATTATAAGGTGTGTGTGTCTGTAGATTGTGTGTATTATAATGTGTGTGTGTGTAGATTGTGTTTATTATAAGGTGTGTGTGTGTGTGTGTAGATTGTGTGTGTCTGTAGATTGTGTTATTATAACGTGTGTGTGTGTAGGTGAGGACTTTGCGGTGGTCCAGCAGGAGATCATCATGATGAAGGATTGTAAACACTCCAACATCGTGGCCTACTTCGGGAGCTACCTACGGTGAGGCTAGTGTGTGTCTTCATGTGTGTTTGGTTAGTGTGTGTCTTCATGTGTGTTTGGGTTGATTAGTGTGTGGCTTCATGTGTGTTTGGTTAGTGTGTGTCTTCATGTGTGTTTGGTTAGTGTGTGTCTTCATGT
>JACYXH010000770.1:365000-377500 GCA_026745465.1 Lota lota
CTCTCTCCCTCCATAAGGAGTCTCCTGAAGTCTGTAGAGGAGGAGCTACAGCACAGGTGAGTCAGCTCCGCCCACTCCCTGATGCTCTAACAGCCAATCATCAGCCAATCATGATAACGGCAGCTTGTTGTCAGCCAATCATGATAACGGCAGCTTGTTGTCAGCCAATCATGATAGCGGCAGCTTATAATCAGCCGATCCTGTGTGATTAACATGCTTCTACTGCTGCTGGCGCTGCTGCTGAATGTTCTGGAAGGCTTTCAAACACCCTGGCATGGCACACACACATAGACACACACACACGTGCATGTGTTTCTATGTAGCGTCACCTCCTCAGTGAATCCTAAGCAATGATTTAATTCTGATTTAATTTGTGTTTTTAAAGTGTGATTTAAACGCGTAAGTATAGAGTTGACAGCCAGCGTTAGCTTACAAACTTCTCCCGTCCACGACAGCTAGGTATCCTGGAGAGGTAGGAAGGTTATAGGAAGCACTCATCTAGGCTTCCTAGATGAGTGTCAAGTATTTGGGACGCAGCCAGGGGTGGATCTCTGTAGGAAGGGAAGTCTGCCATTTTCTGTTGTCTTATAAACAGTAGCAGCCTCCTGTTGGTTCCCCACTCAGCAGCCGTGGTCCCGTCTGACCAATCACATGAGAGCATCATGTAGTTACCACACCGTGGTCCCGTCTGACCAATCACATGAGAGCATCATGTTGTTACCACACCGTGGTCCTGTCTGACCAATCACATGAGAGCATCATGTAGTTACCACACCGTGGTCCTGTCTGACCAATCACATGAGAGCATCATGTAGTTACCACACCGTGGTCCTGTCTGACCAATCACATGAGAGCATCATGTAGTTACCACACCGTGGTCCTGTCTGACCAATCACATGAGAGCATCATGTAGTTACCACACCGTGGTCCTGTCTGACCAATCACATGAGAGCATCATGTAGTTACCACACCGTGGTCCCGTCTGACCAATCACATGAGAGCATCATGTTGTTAACCCCCCCCCCCCCCCCCCCCATGGATTTAATGTAGGACACTATGCTGAAACTAGCTTAGCATTAGGAGGGATATATTTACCATTACAAATTATATTTACACATTGTAATTAGAAATTATATTATAAACATGGAGTGATATTATAAACATGGAGTGATATTATAAACACTAGGAGTGATATTATAAACACTAGGAGTGATATTATAAACATGGAGTGATATTATAAACATGGAGTGATATTATAAACATGGAGTGATATTATAAACATGGAGTGATATTATAAACATGGAGTGATATTATAAACACTAGGAGTGATATTATAAACATGGAGTGATATTATAAACATGGAGTGATATTATAAACATGGAGTGATATTATAAACATGGAGTGATATTATAAACACTAGGAGTGATATTATAAACACTAGGAGTGATATTATAAACACTAGGAGTGATATTATAAACATGGAGTGATATTATAAACACTAGGAGTGATATTATAAACACTAGGAGTGATATTATAAACACGGAGTGATATTATAAACACGGAGTGATATTATAAACACGGAGTGATATTATAAACACGGAGTGATATTCTAAACACTAGGAGTGATATTATAAACACGGAGGGATATTATAAACACTAGGAGTGATATTATAAACACTAGGAGTGATATTATAAACACTAGGTGTGATATAGTAAACACTAGGAGTGATATAAACATGGAGTGATATTATAAACATGGAGTGACATTATAAACACTAGGAGTGATATTATAAACACTAGGAGTGATATTATAAACACTAGGAGTGATATTATAAACACTAGGAGTGATATTATAAACACTAGGTGTGATATAGTAAACACTAGGAGTGATATAAACATGGAGTGATATTATAAACATGGAGTGATATTATAAACACTAGGAGTGATATAGTAAACACTAGGAGTGATATTTTAAACACTAGGAGTGATATTATAAACACTAGGTGTGATATTATAAACACTAGGAGTGATATTATAAACACTAGGAGTGATATAAACATGGAGTGATATTATAAACACTAGGAGTGATATTATAAACACTAGGAGTGATATTATAAACACTAGGAGTGATATAAACATGGAGTGATATTATAAACACTAGGAGTGATATAGTAAACACTAGGAGTGATATTTTAAACACTAGGAGTGATATTATAAACACTAGGTGTGATATTATAAACACTAGGAGTGATATTATAAACACTAGGAGTGATTTTATAAACACTAGGAGTGATATTTTAAACACTAGGAGTGATATTATAAACACTAGGAGTGATATTGAGGCTTGGTTTAAAGTCCAGTATTGTGTCTGGAGGGAGAGAAAATTATACTGGCTTTACTGAGTTCTCCCTCCTCCCTGTCCCCTCCTCCCTCCTCCTCCTCCCTCTCTCCCTTGCTATCTCCTCTCTCTCCCTCTTCCCTCTCCCTCCCACCCTCCTCCCTCTATCTCTCCTCCTTCATCTCTCCTCCCTAACTCCCTCCTCCCTCTCTATCTCTTCCTCTCTATCACTCCCTCTATCTCTCATTTTCTCCCTCTATCTCACCTTCTCCCTCTCTATCTCTCTCTCCTCCCTAACTCCCCCCTCCCTTGCTATCTCTCCCTTCCGTCCCTCCCCCAGGGGTCACATGGCACACTTAGGGGATGATGATGATGATGAGGATGATGATGGTGCTGATGATGATGAAACTCACACCCAGTAAGTCCCTCCCCAGTCTCAGAGATTTCCCAGCCTGCCTCCCCCTCCATCTCCCCCCATCCTCTCCTCTTCCTCATGGAACCCCTGTTCCGTGATGATGATGATGATGATGCTCCACAGTTTCATCCACACATTTTCACGCAGAAGACACCATCACACCACATGCATCGTGTGTGTGTGTCTATGTGAGTGTGTGTGTGTGCGTGAGTGTGTGTGTCGGCTCGCTGTGTGAATGCTACCCGTGATGCTAACCTTGCTGCTAACATGTAGCGCCAGTAGCTAACCACGGGGACAGATCCTGATGATGTCGCTGACCCCGCCCCCGGCCTCACCACAGGAGGTCCCTGCGGCCTGGCTACCACAGTCTGGAGAGACAGACAGGTGGACTGACTGGAGAGACAGACAGAAAGGAACATAGAGAAAGAGACAGATGGGAGTGACAGACTGGTAGAGAGTGAGACAGGTGGAGATACAGACTGGTAGAGAGTGAGACAGGTGGAGAGACAGACTGGTAGAGAGTGAGACAGGTGGAGAGACAGACTGGTAGAGAGTGAGACAGGTGGAGAGACAGACTGGTAGAGAGTGAGACACGTGGAGAGACAGACTGGTAGAGAGTGAGACAGGTGGAGAGACAGACTGGTAGAGAGTGAGACAGGTTGAGAGACATACTGGGAGAGAGACAGACGGGTAGACAGACAGAGAGAGAGAGAGAGAGAGAGAGAGACAGACAGGTAGACAGAGAGACTGTGTGTGTGTGTGTGTGTGTGTGTGTGTGTGTGTGTGTGTTTGCGCGCTCATGCTTCTAGCTTGTGTGTGTGTCTAGGTCCAGACACCCACTGGTCTCTACTGGAGCTAAGGAACCATTAACACACTTGGCGTTAATGGTTCCTTTGTGATTCAAATTATAATTATTAATATCATAAATACAGGATTATTTGTGGGTGTAGACTCTTCCTGCTTCTGTAGGCTTCATTTTAATTGGCTGCCAAGTTACATTCATTGGTCCTTTTGTCTGTCATCATTTTGGCGCCCATGTAAGGGCTTCCACATCAACTGGCTGGTCTCCAGTGTTAAGATGACATCATAGAATGCTTTCCATGCAGTTCTACATATTTACACGTCCAGACGTTAGGAACAGAGAGGTTCCTGTCCTCCGCAGAAGACGCCAGTATAATGTGGAAGCCTGGACATCTGGGCTGGTCTGAGGGGCAGAATGGACCAACTAACCATCATGTATTATTAACTGTTATTACCTCTTGATTAACTGGTATTACCTCATGATTAACTGGTACTACCTCATGATTAACTGGCATTACCTCATGATTAACTGGTACTACCTCATGATTAACTGGCATTACCTCATGATTAACTGGTACTAACTCATGATTAACTGGTATTACCTCATGATTAACTGGTATTACCTCATGATTAACTGGTATTACCCCATGATTAACTGGTATTACCTCATGATTAACTGGTACTAACTCATGATTAACTGGTATTACCTCATGATTAACTGGTACTACCTCTTGATTAACTGGTACGATTAACTGGTATTACCTCATGATTAACTGTTATTACCTCATGATTAACTGGTATTACCTCATGATTAACTGGTACTACCCCATGATTAACTGGTATTTTACATGCTAGGTTTTATCAAGTCAAATCAAGAGCCCAAATCGTACGTTGGTCCTGTCTCCCCTCTAACTGTAAACTACACTGTCAAAGCATCCCTGCCTGTCCGTCAACTGTGAAACTCCGCCCTCTTCTCCCCTTTCAGCAAATCAAGCACCATCATGAGGCCCAAGGTCCCGCCCCCACTGCCTCCTAAGGTAGGAACAACCAATGACACGCCACCTGACTCAGTCTGTCTGTTGACGGGTTTTAAATCAAACAGCTGTTACTGCAGCACAAGTTTGTGATTGGCTCAAATGTGTGGCAGACGACGTCACCAGACATGTAGAAACATGTTGGGGTAGGGCAGTGGGGAGGGTTTGACTCCCAGACGCTAGGGCTGGAACCAAGCCCCACAGTCAGCTGTAGGCACCCTGGAGCAAGATGGCCCTTGACCCCAACCTTTAGTCATAGGAAGATGTTTATAGTGACTAACTAGTGAGTAGGAAGACGTTTATCACTAGTGAGTAGGAAGATGTTTATCACTAGTGAGTAGGAAGACGTTTATCACTAGTGAGTAGGAAGATGTTAATAGTGACTAACTAGTGAGTAGGAAGACGTTTATCACTAGTGAGTAGGAAGATGTTTATCACTAGTGAGTAGGAAGATGTTTATCACTAGTGAGTAGGAAGATGTTTATAGTGACTAACTAGTGAGTAGGAAGATGTTTATCACTAGTGAGTAGGAAGATGTTTATCACTAGTGAGTAGGAAGATGTTTATCACTAGTGAGTAGGAAGACGTTTATCACTAGTGAGTAGGAAGACGTTTATCACTAGTGAGTAGGAAGATGTTTATCACTAGTGAGTAGGAAGATGTTTATCACTAGTGAGTAGGAAGACGTTTATCACTAGTGAGTAGGAAGACGTTTATCACTAGTGAGTAGGAAGACGTTTATCACTAGTGAGTAGGAAGATGTTTATCACTAGTGAGTAGGAAGACGTTTATCACTAGTGAGTAGGAAGACGTTTATCACTAGTGAGTAGGAAGATGTTTATCACTAGTGAGTAGGAAGACGTTTATCACTAGTGAGTAGGAAGACGTTTATCACTAGTGAGTAGGAAGACGTTTATCACTAGTGAGTAGGAAGACGTTTATCACTAGTGAGTAGGAAGACGTTTATCACTAGTGAGTAGGAAGATGTTAATAGTGACTAACTAGTGAGTAGGAAGACGTTTATCACTAGTGAGTAGGAAGATGTTTATCACTAGTGAGTAGGAAGACGTTTATCACTAGTGAGTAGGAAGATGTTTATCACTAGTGAGTAGGAAGATGTTAATAGTGACTAACTAGTGAGTAGGAAGACGTTTATCACTAGTGAGTAGGAAGATGTTTATCACTAGTGAGTAGGAAGACGTTTATCACTAGTGAGTAGGAAGACGTTTATCACTAGTGAGTAGGAAGACGTTTATCACTAGTGAGTAGGAAGACGTTTATCACTAGTGAGTAGGAAGATGTTTATCACTAGTGAGTAGGAAGACGTTTATCACTAGTGAGTAGGAAGATGTTAATAGTGACTAACTAGTGAGTAGGAAGACGTTTATCACTAGTGAGTAGGAAGATGTTTATCACTAGTGAGTAGGAAGACGTTTATCACTAGTGAGTAGGAAGATGTTTATCACTAGTGAGTAGGAAGATGTTAATAGTGACTAACTAGTGAGTAGGAAGACGTTTATCACTAGTGAGTAGGAAGACGTTTATCACTAGTGAGTAGGAAGATGTTTATCACTAGTGAGTAGGAAGACGTTTATCACTAGTGAGTAGGAAGATGTTAATAGTGACTAACTAGTGAGTAGGAAGATGTTTATCACTAGTGAGTAGGAAGATGTTAATAGTGACTAACTGGTGAGTAGATGGTGGTTGTGGTCTTCTTGTAACAGCACCTCTCTGCTCGTCTCCTTCAGCCCAAGTCCGTCTCCCAACCACCACCACAGCCTCCACAAGCTCAGAAACACGACGACAGCCAATCACACAGCGAGGATGACAGCGGAGGGGGCGGGACCATCAAGCGCTGTCCAATCCCGCTGAGCTCCAGCCCGGCCAAGTCCTCCAACGTCCCCCCGCGGCCCCCGCCCCCCCGGCTGCCCCCCCACCGCCGCAGTAGCCTAGGTAACGAGAGCGCGGAAGGCGTGGCCGGCGACCTCTCCGCCCCGGGGGATGATGGGAGTTTTAGACATTTTTGGGAGTGGCTCCACGCGCCTCACACTGAGGAGGAGCTAGAAGAGGCCTGGGAGGTGCTGCAGGAGGTGAAGGAGGTGGAGGAGGAGGAGGAGGAGGAGGAGGAGGTGGAGGAAGAGAGTAAGAGCAGCTGATTGGTAGTTTAGATCCCAGATCCCTGTCGTCTCTTCCATAGTCCCATTAACCCCAGCCTCTGATTGGTCCACTTCTTTCCTTAGCCCCGCCTACCCATCTGTTTGTGTTGTCTGGTTTATGTGTTCCACGGCTCCATGTCTTCACCCTCAGCATTCAGCAACCTAGCATACTGTATGTTTGCACATGGAGGACCTGTTAGCACGCTAGTTAGCTGGCATGCTTTGTAACGTCCAACCCTGGGCTTCCTGCCGTCTCATTGGTAGCATGGAGCTGATCAGGGCGGGGCCTAACTGGCGGAGCAGGACGAGAGCTGTCCTCCACGATACATACTGAAGCTAGCTGCAGCGTATCAGAGTGGACACTGTCTGTATTTCTTAGCTGGTAGCTTAGCTTATGGATGTGCTTGTAGCATTGCTTGTAGCTTAGCTTGTGGCTTAGCTTGTAGCGGAGCTTGTCTCTTAGCTTGTAGCTTAGCTGGTACCTTATGGCTACGACCTTTACAATATCAAGGTGATTTTCTATGAGATGCCAGTGTGGCCCAACGTGGCAGAGGTTACGTTAAAACCCAGAAACCTAGAATAACAGAGACGTCATTGGCCTCATCACCCAGCTATCCTCAGCCTACCTGTCAGCATCCCTGAGCTAAATGTCTGACCCCTACCTGCTCCTTAATGACCTGTCTGTACTGTCTAACCCCTACCTGCTCCTTAATGACCTGTCTGTACTGTCTAACCCCTACCTGCTCCTTAACGACCTGTCTGTACTGTCTAACCCCTACCTGCTCCTTAATGACCTGTCTGTACTGTCTAACCCCTACCTGCTCCTTAATGACCTGTCTGTACTGTCTAACCCCTACCTGCTCCTTAATGACCTGTCTCTGTACTGTCTAACCCCTACCTGCTCCTTAATGACCTGTCTGTACTGTCTAACCCCTACCTGCTCCTTAATGACCTGTCTCTGTACTGTCTAACCCCTACCTGCTCCTTAATGACCAGTCTCTGTACTGTCTAACCCCTACCTGCTCCTTAATGACCTGTCTCTGTACTGTCTAACCCCTACCTGCTCCTTAATGACCTGTCTCTGTACTGTCTAACCCCTACCTGCTCCTTAATGACCTGTCTCTGTACTGTCTAACCCCTACCTGCTCCTTAATGACCTGTCTCTGTACTGTCTAACCCCTACCTGCTCCTTAATGACCTGTCTCTGTACTGTCTAACCCCTACCTGCTCCTTAATGACCTGTCTCTGTACTGTCTAACCCCTACCTGCTCCTTAATGACCTGTCTCTGTACTGTCTAACCCCTACCTGCTCCTTAATGACCTGTCTCTGTACTGTCTAACCCCTACCTGCTCCTTAATGACCTGTCTCTGTACTGTCTAACCCCTACCTGCTCCTTAATGACCTGTCTCTGTACTGTCTAACCCCTACCTGCTCCTTAATGACCTGTCTCTCTACTGTCTAACCCCTACCTGCTCCTTAATGACCTGTCTCTGTACTGTCTAACCCCTACCTGCTCCTTAATGTCCTGTCTCTCTATTCTGAATCTCTCTCACCTTCCCTCCCTCCCTCCCTCCCCCCCCCCCCCCAGGTAACGCCCTGAGCTCGTCCCAGAATGGAGAGAGAGAAGGTCCATCAGAGAGACAGTCCACCATGCCCCCAAGTGTCCCGGTGAGGAAAGACAAGAAGGACGTTCCGGTAGGATGCGCCAACACACACATCTAGGAACGCTGTTTTGTGGCATCGCACAACTATGCAGGAAGTCCCTTGTCTCTGTTTGTTATGCCACGCCCCCTTTCGGCTGATCGGCAGGACATGTGAATCACTTCTTACTCTGCCCATTACGTCTGCTTTAGAGATCACAGACAGACACACACACAGACAGACGGACCTCATGGTGGTAAGATATGAGCTTTGATGGAATGCGTGTTGTTTTGGTTTCAGAAGCCTATCAGTAACGGTCTCCCTCCAACACCCAAAGTTCACGTAAGTACATCGTTATTAACATATCATAAACTTATTATTAACATGTTATTATCACTATCTGCCCCCTTAGCATGTTAGGATCTTTAGACTGATGGCCGTGTGTGTGTGTGTGGGTGTGTGTGTGTGTGTGTGTGTCCTCAGATGGGGGCGTGTTTCTCAAAGGTTTTTAACGGCTGTCCTCTGAAGATCCACTGTGCTACTTCCTGGATCAATCCCGACACCAGAGGTAGCCAATCAGACGCTCTCTAAGCCTGACCTCATTGGTCCATGTGTATGTCATTCATCAGCTTCTGGGCTTCCTGGTCACCTATATATCTATTATTGTGTGTGTGTTACAGACCAGTATTTGATATTCGGGGCGGAGGAGGGCATCTACACTCTGAACCTCAACGAGCTTCATGAAACCTCCATGGAACAGGTATGCTACGTTAGCTGCCACGCTAACACATCATCATACTCTATAGAGAAGGTGTGCTACGTTAGCTGCCACGCTAACACATCATCATACTCTATAGAGAAGGTGTGCTACGTTAGCTGCCATGCTAACACATCATCACACTCTTTAGAGCAGGTGTGCTACGTTAGCTGCCACGCTAACACATCATCATACTCTATAGAGAAGGTGTGCTACGTTAGCTGCAACGCTAACACATCATCACACTCTTTAGAGCAGGTGTTAGCTGTAACGCTAACACATCATAAATATATCATAAATCATAGCGGATGTGAGCTTCCCTCCATCCAGGACACCTACAAGGCCCGGTGTGTCAAGAAGGCACCAGCCACCCCCATCAGAAAGTGGCTGGTACCACCACCACTTGAACACTTGTATTGATGTTGCTACTTATTATTATTTATTATTACTTTGTTATTGATCGTGTATTGATGCTGCTATGTGACTGTTGAGGATCCAAGCCTAATCATTTTACTCTAGCGTACTTGTACGTTAAGATGTAATAAAAGCAACTCTGATTCTGATCACACTCTTTAGAGCAGGTGTTAGCTGTAACGCTAACCCAACACAATACTCTAAAGAGCAGGTGTTAGCTGTAACGCTAACCCAACACAATACTCTAAAGAGCAGGTGTTAGCTGTAACGCTAACCCAACACAATACTCTAAAGAGCAGGTGTTAGCTGTAACGCTAACCCAACACAATACTCTAAAGAGCAGGTGTTAGCTGTAACGCTAACCCAACACAATACTCTAAAGAGCAGGTGTTAGCTGTAACGCTAACCCAACACAATACTCTAAAGAGCAGGTGTTAGCTGTAATGCTAACCCAACACAATACTCTAAAGAGCAGGTGTTAGCTGTAACGCTAACCCAACACAATACTCTAAAGAGCAGGTGTTAGCTGTAACGCTAACCCAACATAATACCCTAAAGACCAGGTGTTAGCTGTAACGCCAACACAATACTCTTTAGAGCAGGTGTTAGCTGTAACGCTAACCCAACATAATACCCTAAAGAGCAGGTGTTAGCTGTAACGCTAACTCAACACAATACTCTAAAGAGCAGGTGTTAGCTGTAACGCTAACCCAACACAATACTCTAAAGAGCAGGTGTTAGCTGTAACGCCAACACAATACTCTTTAGAGCAGGTGTTAGCTGTAACGCTAACCCAACATAATACCCTAAAGAGCAGGTGTTAGCTGTAACGCTAACCCAACATAATACCCTAAAGACCAGGTGTTAGCTGTAACGCTAACCCAACACAATACTCTTTAGAGCAGGTGTTAGCTGTAACGCTAACCCAACATAATACCCTAAAGAGCAGGTGTTAGCTGTAACGCTAACCCAACATAATACCCTAAAGAGTAGGTGTTAGCTGTAACGCTAACCCAACACAATACTCTTTAGAGCAGGTGTTAGCTGTAACGCTAACCCAACATAATACCTTAAAGAGCAGGTGTTAGCTGTAACGCTAACCCAACACAATACTCTAAAGAGCAGGTGTTAGCTGTAACGCTAACCCAACACAATACTCTAAAGAGCAGGTGTTAGCTGTAACGCTAACCCAACACAATACTCTAAAGAGCAGGTGTTAGCTGTAACGCTAACCCAACATAATACCCTAAAGAGCATGTGTTAGCTGTAACGCTAACCCAACATAATACTCTAAAGAGCAGGTGTTAGCTGTAACGCTAACCCAACACAATACTCTAAAGAGCAGGGGTTAGCTGTAACGCTAACCCAACATAATACCCTAAAGAGCAGGTGTTAGCTGTAACGCTAACCCAACACAATACTCTAAAGAGCAGGTGTTAGCTGTAACGCTAACCCAACATAATACCCTAAAGAGCAGGTGTTAGCTGTAACGCTAACCCAACATAATACTCTAAAGAGCAGGTGTTAGCTGTAACGCTAACCCAACACAATACTCTAAAGAGCAGGGGTTAGCTGTAACGCTAACCCAACATAATACCCTAAAGAGCAGGTGTTAGCTGTAACGCTAACCCAACACAATACTCTAAAGAGCAGGTGTTAGCTGTAACGCTAACCCAACATAATACCCTAAAGAGCAGGTGTTAGCTGTAACGCTAACCCAACATAATACCCTAAAGAGCAGGTGTTAGCTGTAACGCTAACCCAACATAATACCCTAAAGAGCAGGTGTTAGCTGTAACGCTAACCCAACACAATACTCTAAAGAGCAGGTGTTAGCTGTAACGCTAACCCAACATAATACCCTAAAGAGCAGGTGTTAGCTGTAACGCTAACCCAACACAATACTCTAAAGAGCAGGTGTTAGCTGTAACGCTAACCCAACATAATACCCTAAAGAGCAGGGGTTAGCTGTAACGCTAACCCAACATAATACCCTAAAGAGCAGGTGTTAGCTGTAACGCTAACCCAACATAATACCCTAAAGAGCAGGTGTTAGCTGTAACGCTAACCCAACACAATACTCTAAAGAGCAGGTGTTAGCTGTAACGCTAACCCAACATAATACCCTAAAGAGCAGGTGTTAGCTGTAACGCTAACCCAACATAATACCCTAAAGAGCAGGGGTTAGCTGTAACGCTAACCCAACATAATACCCTAAAGAGCAGGTGTTAGCTGTAACGCTAACCCAACACAATACTCTAAAGAGCAGGTGTTAGCTGTAACGCTAACCCAACATAATACCCTAAAGAGCAGGGGTTAGCTGTAACGCTAACCCAACATAATACCCTAAAGAGCAGGTGTTAGCTGTAACGCTAACCCAACACAATACCCTAAAGAGCAGGTGTTAGCTGTAACGCTAACCCAACATAATACCCTAAAGAGCAGGTGTTCTGCACTCACACAACAACAATACCCGTTAGACTGAATGCTCCAGACAGGGACTGTTGGTTTGGCATGCGGCCCCAGTGACAGCATGGAGGAACGGGTGGGTGGGGACATTGGTCACCATGGTAACGTGGTGTTGTTCTCTCAGCTGTTCCCCAGGAGATGTACGTGGCTCTACGTCATGAACAGCAGCCTGCTCTCCATCTCTGGTAAGACTCTGTACAACTCTATAAGTCAGGTTTAACTCTGTCTAGCTGTACATGCTAGCTCTCTGTGTCTAACTCTACATGCTAACCCTCTGTGTCTAGCTCTACATGCTAACCCTCTGTATCTAGCGCTACATGCTAATCTTCTATGTCTATCTCTACATGCTACCCTCTGTGTCTAGCTCTACATGCTAATCCTCTGTGTCTAGCTCTACATGCTAATCCTCTATGTCTATCTCTACATGCTACCCTCTGTGTCTAGCTCTACATGCTAATCCTCTGTGTCTAGCTG
>JACYXH010000770.1:380000-390000 GCA_026745465.1 Lota lota
TCCCGGAGCACACCTACCCCCTGATCTGCGTGGCGGTCACCAAGGGGACCGAGCTGAGCCAGGTGGTCCGCTTCGGCACCGTCAACCCCAACGCCACCGCGTCCTGGTTCACCGAGACCGGTGAGACCTCGCTGGCACCTGGACCCGGTTCACCTGCTGGGCCCGGTTCACCTGCTGGACCCGGTTCACCTGTGAGCCGGTTCACCTGCTGGACCCGGTTCACCTGTGAGCCGGTTCACCTGCTGGACCCGGTTCACCTGCTGGACCCGGGACCCGGTTCACCTGCTGGACCCGGTTCACCTGTGAACCGGTTCGACCTGCTCCTTGACACGGGGCTTCCTAAACCCGGAATCACCTCATTAGACTCACCTGAAATAGTTAGACATTCTCATTACCATGGCAACAAAGGGAGCACGTTTTCACTCTCTTAACCATCAGGAATACGCTGTCTAAACGTACTGACCTGTTATCACTCTATCTCTCTCTGCCTCTCTCTCTCTGTCTCTCTCTCTCTCTCTCTCTCTCTCTCTCTGTCTCTCTCTCTCTGTCTCTCTATCTCTCTCTCTCTCTCTCCCCCCCCAGACACCCCTCAGTCCTGTGTGATCCACGTCACCCAGTTAGAGAGAGACACCATCCTCGTCTGTCTTGACCGTAAGACTCACACACACACACAGTTGTTGTGCTTGGACTGTTGTTTAGCAGTTTGTTTGACCTTTCTTCTCTCCCTCCCTCCCCCTCAGGATGTATAAAGATTGTGAATCTTCAAGGGAGGCTCAAGTCCAGCAGGAAGCTGTCAGCAGAGCTCACCTTTAACTTCCAGATCGAAGCCATAGGTACGAAAACTACAACTACCATCAACCTAAAACTACAACTACCACCACCACCAGTGTGTTTACAGGACAGTGTGTTTACTGTGCTGTCTTGTCCTCAGTGTGTTTACAGGACAGTGTGTTGGCCTTCTGGAGACACGGCATGCAGGGGCGGAGCTTCAAGACCAATGAGGTACCAACAGCGGCCTGTAGGGGGCGAGGGGGTGCACTACTCATTTCTTATAATGATTA
The DNA here is from genome assembly GCA_026745465.1 of Lota lota. Taxonomy (NCBI): domain Eukaryota; kingdom Metazoa; phylum Chordata; class Actinopteri; order Gadiformes; family Lotidae; genus Lota; species Lota lota. The sequence goes on from JACYXH010000770.1 coordinate 381,062, forward strand.
ATGACTGTTCACCTCTCTGTTCCCTGGCAGATTACCCAGGAGATCTCTGATAACACACGCATCTTCAGACTGCTGGGCTCTGACAGGTTAGACCACAGACACACACACTATCAGACACACACTGAGACATACACACTGAGACATACACACTATCAGACACACACTGAGACATACACACTCATTCATACATGTACGCACACTATCATAACGGAGGTTTGTGTGTGATGGTTTGAAGAAGCCTGCAAGAGCTAGACCCAGAGATGGGGGAGCGCAGCCTGCTGTCCAGGTACCTCTCTGTTCCCGGGTACCCTCTCTGTTCCCGGGTACCCTCTCTGTTCCCGGGTACCCTCTCTGTTCCCGGGTACCCTCTCTGTTCCCGGGTACCCTCTCTGTTCCCGGGTACCCTCTCTGTTCCCGGGTACCCTCTCTGTTCCCGGGTACCCTCTCTGTTCCCGGGTACCCTCTCTGTTCCCGGGTACCCTCTCCTCTCTGTTCCCGGGTACCCTCTCCTCTCTGTTCCCGGGTACCCTCTCCTCTCTGTTCCCGGGTACCCTCTCCTCTCTGTTCCCGGGTACCCTCTCCTCTCTGCTCCTGGAGCCCCAGCTGGCAACCTGCCTACTAACGGGACTCTGAGGACCAGAACTCATAACGGGTGTGGGTGGGTGGGTGGGGGTGGGAGTCTGACCTCTCTTTCCTCTGGAGTGTTGGTGGTGGAGACAAAAGGGCAACACTGTTATGTAAATGTGTGTGTGTGTGTGTGTGTGTGTGTGTGTGTGTGTGTGTGTGTGTGTGTGTGTGTGTGTGTGTGTGTGTGTGTGTGTGTGTGTGTGTGTGTCTCCAGGGTGGTGGTGTTGGAGAGCAGGCCAACAGACAACCCCACAGCCCACAGCAACCTCTACATCCTGGCAGGCCACGAGAACAGCTACTGACCACACACACACACACACACACACACACACACACACACACACACACACACACACACACACACACACACACACACACACACACGGGGACCCCCATGGCGTCCCGAGGAGCAGCTGATGGCGACGTGGAGTGATGCGTTTCCTGCTCACAGGAAGTCCACCTACATGTACTCAGTCCACAATCCTGCAAGGCATCTTGGGAAATCATCCTCAGCTTTACTACCCTGCAAAGCATCCTGGGAAACCAAGTCCACCATCAAAGCTATTTCTGCTAGCGCTGCTACTGCTACCGCTAGCGCTGCTACGGCTAATACAATTACTGCTACTGCTCGCGCTGCACAGACATTTCCTGCTCCTCTCTTTCATTCCTCCTCCTTCTCCCTGCTCTTACGGTTGGCCCCTGGGAGCCGACAGGAGTCTTGTTCTGGGGTAGAAACCAGAGCCTCCTGCTCCCGTCCTGCTAGCCACCGCGCCATGCTAACCTGACCTCTATTTAATGGATGTAAATAGAAACCCAGTATTTTTGGACCCAGATGGACACTAAAGAACTTTGTAGATAGTTGCGTGTGTGCGTAGTTCTCTTCAGCGTTGAGAGACGGACAGACAGACGGACATGACCACCGGTTGCCGGGGGGTTTATCACTTCCTGGTTCAGGTGGATTTTCTCTTTGCCATGGCAACGTGGCCAGAGGCAGGAAGTGTGGAGGCCTTGAGTCTCCTCATCTGAGCCGCTTCAGAAACATTACAACATGTAGGATATAATGTGATTATATCCTACATGTTCTAATACAACGTGATTATATCTTATAATATAGGATGTAATGTTGTGGAGCTCATAGTCTGGCTGGGCCAACACAGGAAGTAAGCACTGATTGGTCATCTTCACATTGCATGCGTCACTGTTGTTGTCAATCCATATATGGGCGTTGTTCCTTCCTGGTTTGCGTCATGGCGACCGACAGAGGATATGTATGTGTGTGTGTGTGTGTGTGTGTACACGTGTGTGTGTGTATTTATGTGAAACATCATGAGCAACACTTTAATTTTTTAATCACCATTTTAATACTTCCCCATGCGTCAGATTTTGTTTTTTAAGACATTGGAACCACTGGTGTCGACAATTTGCACAAGAAGAAAGTGTGTGTGTGTGTGTGTGTGTGTGTGTGCAGTATTGCATACGAGTGGATGAGGAAGGTGTGCTTCTGCTCCTGGCCTGCTGGGGGCGCACTCGAACAAACATGATAGGTAGAATATCAGACCACAGCTCTGTCCCCAGGAAGACGTCTGGTAGAGACTTCACCCAACACTCCGTACTACTGAGGTGAATGATGTAATACACTAACAACCCCACTCTGTCTGCAGCTTTTAACCTTTTACACAAATACCTTCTACTAGATTTCCTTTCTTTGCTGGGAGGCATAAACTGTGGACTCAGAAGTCTGGCCGTGTGTTCGCTGTCGCCTGGGCTCCACATCTCTGACCTCCTGTCAACCAGTAGTAGTTGCTCGTTAACCAGCTCGTTAACCAGCAAACGAGCCATGTGGGTCACATGGCTAGTAGCTCGTTAACGAGCTAACGAGCCATGTGGGTCACATGGCTAGTAGCTTGTTAACGAGCTAGACAAAGAGGTGCTTTGCTGTGTGCTGGTCCTAGTCATTTCTGCCTTGCTAAACCCCAAAGCCTGCTCCTGTTAATACTTTAGTACAGCCACCGTACAGACTGCAACACTACTCTGCTCTATCATCATAACACTCTCTGTGTTTTCATGATGTCATAACACTATTCCAATGTTTTCATGTTGCGACGCACACATTCTAATCTGTACATAGTGTAAAATAAAATCTGTTGGTTTTACATATTGTATAATTGCCTATATTTTGTTTGGGAAGTGTAACAGATCGAGATGGCTAACACATTAAAGAGGAAACTAAGACAAGACTCATTCTTCTTACTCCAAACAGACATTCCTCTTAGCTAGATATCATCTTTTGTTGTGAGTATAAAACAGTCTTTGGTATAGAAGTCATCATTTATTGTGAATAGGGAAAGAAAGATTTTCTCAGCAAATAGTTACTTCCACTAAGCATAAATATTGAATGAGTATACTTGAAGGTATATTTAGCATTTATTCAAAGTTGAACCGCTCTCATTTGCTGTGTATTCTGACCACAGTCCGCTGTTTACAAAACACATTTCTGTCAAATGATTGGAGCACACAGATGGCCGCATGAAAAGCAGTTATACGATATTTATAAAGAGACAAATGCATAGTCTTTGATACAAGAGTCACAATATCCTGTTACCGCACCATGGATTGTATATAAATATAGATCATAGATTGTAGATAGCATATAAAAGATAGGAGTTAAGGGGATGGTGGCACAGGAAAGGAAACACCATATCACCTAAATGTGTTTGGTTACACTGCAGTACCGCAGACCGCCTCCAGGTGTGTGTGTGGTTACACTGCAGTACCGCGGACCGCCTCCAGGTGTGTGTGTGGTTACACTGCAGTACCGCGGACCGCCTCCAGGTGTGTGTGTGGTTACACTGCAGTACCGCAGACCGCCTCCAGGTGTGTGTGTGGTTACACTGCAGTACCGCGGACCGCCTCCAGGTGTGTGTGTGGTTACACTGCAGTACCGCGGACCGCCTCCAGGTGTGTGTGTGTGTGTGTGGTTACACTGCAGTACCGCGGACCGCCTCCAGGTGTCCTGGTCTCCGAGTGTTCATGGACTCATGATCGCTGGTTTCAGTCTTCTCCTTCTTCTCCTCCACACTTCTATAGAGACAGACAGACAGGTATGCAGGTTGGCAGACAGGCAGGTAGACACAGACATACAGGTATGCAGACAGGCAGGTAGACAGACAGGTATGCAGGTTGGCAGGCAGGTATACAGACAGGCAGACAGACCGATGGGTAGACAAACAGGCAGGCAGGTAGACAGACTTGCTTGTCATTCATACCATGATATGAATATATGAAGATCCTGTCATCATAATGTATTCATATTATGGTGTGGACACATGATGATCCTGTCATAATGTATTCATTTCATTGTGTGAACACATGATGATCCTGTCATAATGTATTCATATCATGGTTGTGAACACATGATGATCCTGTCATCATAATGTATTCATATCATGGTGTGAACCCATGATGATCCTGTCATCATAATGTATTCATATCATGGTGTGAACACATGATGATCCTGTCATCATAATGGATTCATATCATGGTGTGAACACATGATGATCCTGTCATCATAACGGATTCATATTCTGGAAGCTGCTCGTCTCCTACTTCTTCTTGAAGAGCTTCTTGAAGGAGTTCCTGAAGCCTCCTTTCTCCTGCTTCCTGCTCCGCTCACTCAGAGGGGTGTGGCTTATCTCCTCCGCCCCGCCTCTCCACATAGGCTCCTCCCCCCACACCTGGCCCGCTGGGTCCTGGTGGACAGGGATCAGGCCGTATGGGGATGTGGTCTGGGTCTGGACCTCATAGTCCTCAGTAGGACTTATTATTGACCTTTATAGTAACAGTTGTGAAGGGTCCAGGTGTATTTTTACTAGTATTACTTTGTTATAGGCAGTACAGGTGTGTTATTACTAGTATTACTTTGTTATAGGCAGTACAGGTGTGTTATTACTAGTATTACTTTGTTATAGGCAGTACAGGTGTGTCTTACTTTGTTATGGGCAGTACAGGTGTGTATTACTAGTATTACTTTGTTATAGGCAGTACAGGTGTGTATTACTAGTATTACTTTGTTATGGGCAGTACAGGTGTGTATTACTTTGTTATGGGCAGTGCAGGTGTGTTATTACTAGTATTACTTTGTTATAGGCAGTACAGGTGTGTCTTACTTTGTTATGGGCAGTACAGGTGTGTATTACTTTGTTATGGGCAGTACAGGTGTGTATTACTTTGTTATGGGCAGTGCAGGTGTGTTATTACTAGTATTACTTTGTTATAGGCAGTGCAGGTGTGTTATTACTAGTATTACTTTGTTATAGACAGTACAGGTGTGTTATTACTAGTATTACTTTGTTATAGGCAGTACAGGTGAACTGTGGTTCAGAGAGCTGACAGTTATGTAGTAGTTATGCTCACAGAGAGAAAGTACCAAGTGATGGAGATGTTATTGTATTATATTATATAATTGTATTGTGTATATACCTTGGTGGTGGGCATGTGTATGATACTATATGATATTATTTAGTTTGTATATAAATACCTTGGGGGTGATGATGTGTTTTTCGGGGTTCAGGGAGTGGGGGCTGTTTCCCAGGCTGATCTGGCCCCTGCGTGGTGGGGTGGGAAACCCCTTGTTGCTGCCCTGTCTCTCCAGCGCCCTCCTGTGGCCGTGGTCCGGACCGGCGTCCACGCAGCTCACCGTACTGTCCAGCTGCAGGCCGTTCAGAGACTGACGAAGGACACCATTATCGCACCCCTCTCACACCGCCCTCACAACCTGAGAACCTCATAACCGCATCAATGCCGTATATGATATATCATATTTATCCTCGTCTCCTCATCTCCCGTTCAAGGCCTCACCTTGCTCTTCCTCTGGCCGGCCTGCAGGGGGCGATGGGGGCTGTGGCGCATCAGGACCGCCTCGGCCGGGGACACGCCCCCTCGGTGGGGGAACCTGCCGGAGCGGCTCCCCTCACGGGGGTAGCCCCCGCGGGGAGCCGAGGGGGTCCCGGGACACCGGACGAAGGCGATGTCGACGGAGGAATCCGAGGAGCCGGAGGAGCAGCGGTCGCAGACGGAGCCGTCGTGCAGCGAGTCTCCGTCCCCCCCGCGGAGCCCCCCCGTCTCGGGGGGCTCCCCCGGCAGGAGGAACTCCCCCAGGGCCTGGGCCAGCGCCGAGCCCGCCTCCCCCGGCTGGAGCTCCGGACCCCTGGGGTCCAGGCGGAGCTTACGGGACGCCGCGGGCCCGGACAGGCTCTCCGGGATGCTGCGTAACCCTGGAGACGGTCCCTGGCCGTTAGACCCGCGGATGAGTGGACTCTGAGGAACCCTTGCGTGCGGTGTGTACAGACCTGCCTGCTGGGGGGTCCGTGGTTCTGGGTCCGGGCTGAAGTAGGGCAGGCCGGGGGGGCGCTCCTTGTGGTAGCGCTGGGGATCCGGGTCCCGACCCCATTCTGGGTAGTCCTGGTAGTCCTGGTAGTCCTGGTAGTCCTGGTAGGTAGTCCTGGTCCGGGACTGGATCTGCTCCAGAAGCCTCTGCTTACTGCGCTTCACCTGGTTCACATGGTCTCTAGAGGAGGGAGGGGGGAGGGAGGGGGAGGATGGGAGGAGGGGGGAGAATAGAAGAGTGAGTGAGGGAGGAAGGAAAGGACGGAGATGAGGAGACAGCAGAGGAGAGGGCAGAAAGAAGTAGGAGAGAGGAGATAGGAGAGAAGGAAAGGATAGAGGGAGGAGAGAAGAGTTGACTTTCACGGTTACATGGGGAGAGAAGCTAGGCTCTACAGGTTAGCATCATAGTGAGAGTAGCTGGGCTCTACAGGTTAGCATCATAGTGAGAGTAGCTAGGCTCTACAGGTTAGCATCATAGTGAGAGTAGCTGGGCTCTAGAAAGATCACAAAGATTTTTACTTATTCATTAAGGAGCAGGGAGGGGTTAGACAGTACAGAGACAGGTCATTAAGGAGCAGGTAGGGGTTAGACAGTACAGAGACAGGTCATTAAGGAGCAGGGAGGGGTTAGACAGTACAGAGACAGGTCATTAAGGAGCAGGTAGGGGTTAGACAGTACAGAGACAGGTCATTAAGGAGCAGGTAGGGGTTAGACAGTACAGAGACAGGTCATTAAGGAGCAGGTAGGGGTTAGACAGTACAGAGACAGGTCATTAAGGAGCAGGTAGGGGTTAGACAGTACTCCTTAAGGAGCAGGTAAGGACCTGTTTGTTCCCAGTAGGTCCTGGTACTGGGAGGTGAAGGACCTGAACTGCTGGATGGAGACCAGGATGAGGTAGTAGTCTGGGTGGTCCACTTCCGTCTGCCTCAGCAGACCCTGACAGACACACACACACACACACCGGACACACACACACACACACACACACACACACATATAGTGTATATATGCATGTAGACAGATGTACACATATAAACATACTCAAAATCGCACACAGAAAAATGTGTGCGTGTGTGCTTTTGTGTGCGTACCTGCAGCAGCAGGGCGTACCTGCAGCAGCAGGGTGCATTGTGGGCGTACCTGCAGCAGCAGGGTGCATTGTGGGCGTACCTGCAGCAGCAGGGTGTATTGTGGGCGTACCTGCAGCAGCAGGGTGTATTGTGGGCGTACCTGCAGCAGCAGGGCGTACCTGCAGCAGCAGGGTGTATTGTGGGCGTACCTGCAGCAGCAGGGCGTACCTGCAGCAGCAGGGTGTATTGTGGGCGTACCTGCAGCAGCAGGGTGTATTGTGGGATCCTCTGGACCGGCTGCATCAGCAGAGTGCGGAGCGACGGCTGGGTCTCATCACCCATCATGTCACACTGACACCCAGCCAATCACAGCCAGAGGGGAGGACAGGCCAGCCAATCAGAGAAGACATGGAGGGACACAAGCGAGGTATTAACATGAATAACAATAAAGAAGGAGACACAAGCCTCTGAGGCATCACATGGTACAGGACCAGAGTCCTGCGTCATACGCCTGTTGGGAAACAATCTGCTGCCAGGGTTTCAGCAGGTCATGTGACATCACTAGGTCATGTGATGGTCATGTGACCGTACCTCCAGCAGAGCCGCTGTGTGTCCAGAGCTGGAGGTCAGCTGGCTGACCAGCGTCAGACAGTCTGGAAGCTCCTTCAGGTACGACACGTAGAAGTCCAGGAAGTCACTCTGGGGTCAGAGGTCAAACATGAGGACATATTTCTACATCAATAACTCGTGGCTGGGTGTTCGACTCCTATCCCCTGATTGGTTGAGAGCTCCTAGAGGTTCATGTGAGCTGAACATGTGATCATGTCACAAGGTGTTGAACACTCAGGCATGGAGACATCTGAAAGCTTTTCAGATCAAATTTTGTTAGAAAGATGGAAAATAGGATTCAAAATGAGGTCTCCATTTCTTTATAATAATTCATTGTTAAATAACTGCGGCTTTGTGTTTTGAATCAAAGTTAAATTGTTTTCTCGACCTTATTTGTAGTTCATTACCTCTTTGCTGGTGAGCTTCAAGAACACATCTCCCATGATGCCTTGCCACTGGCTCTTCAGCACCCTCTCCTGGAGAGTGTGGAGAAGCTCCAGGTGCTTCTGGATGAGGAACCGCAGAGAGCTGGGGAACACACTGAGAGGGGGAGAGAGGGGGAGGAGAGACACAGAGAGGGAGGGAGAGGGAGAGGGAGAGAGGGAACACACTGAGAGGGGGAGGAGAGACAGAGAGGGAGAGGGAGGGAGAGATGAGGGAGGAGAGACAGAGAGGGAGGGAAAGGGAGAGAGAGAGAGGAGGGAGGAGAGAGAGGGAGAGAGAGGGAGACAAAAGGGGGAGGAGAGAGACAGAAAGGGGGAGAAGAGTGAGAGAAGTGAGGGAGAGCGAGAGAGGGAGGGAACACACTGAGACAGAGGGAGAGAGAGAGAGGGAGGAGAGAGAGGGAGAGAGAGAGAGAGGGAGGGAGACAAAAGGGGGAAGAGAGAGAGAGAGCGAGGGAGGGAGGGAAAACACCGAGACAGAGGGAGAGAGAGGGGCAGGAGAGAGAGAGGGAGGAGAGAGAGGGAGAGAGAGAGAGAGAGGGAGGGAGACAAAAGGGGGAGGAGAGAGAGCGAGGGATGAGGGACACAGGACTAAAGGTTAATGAGAGCAGAGTGATTTAGAACGTGGTGTATCTTGGCTGTGTCTCCACTAATGAAAAGCTACTCGTGGTTTCCACCTCTTGAATGGGACAGGTTTAATTCTGTCCGTCTCTACTTTGGACCTCGTTGTCCCTCCTGCTCTGTGGTGAAGGACGCCTTCTGGTAGTGATGTCACAGGATTCTACTACCAATGGCTGCTCTCTAC